>JAZHYW010040421.1:0-11595 GCA_037355805.1 Ixodes ricinus | reverse complement strand
GAAAACATTGCCAAGAGAATCAGTAAAATCTGCGACGATAACAGGATTATACCTAATATTCGCCACTAACATATTCCTAATCGCCAGTAATGATATCACTGATATTACAGACAACGCTTAGTGTGTCATTTAATATTTTCAGGGGCGTAGACACAATTTTTAATATTACACACGAATAGGAACGACCACAGGAGCAGATATTGTTTCTGTCCTCTGAAAAATTATAGAAGACGCCGGACTGCGGTGGCAGAATTTGGTTTAACGAAAGAAATTTGTGAGACTCACTATCACTGAGCAGATTGCAGCGGTACACTGCACCCTACGCCGAGGAATTCTGTGCAGAAGCTCAGTGCAGATGAAGGGCGTCGTGCAGGGCGGTCGGTGCTCCGTCTCTCCCTTGGACATCTGGCAGCGAGCACGGTGAAAGTAGGGAGTTTACGTAGATGGTTTTCGCTGTCCCGCAACGCTCTCCGCAACCCGCTACGATACCCGGAACTCTACAGTCAAGGCCATCGGCGCGCAGGCGCAGTAGCGGCTTCTTCGTTGCGGAGGGCTTGACGGAGGGGGAAACGCGGTCTACGAAAACTCCCTAGTGTTTCATATGCAAGCAAAATGGTAAGGTAGCGGAGAAGTGTTCAAAGATTTTTGTTGTTTGACGAAAGAAATGCTATCGCATTTAGAAAGGCGATAAATGGCAACGCAGCTTATAAGAACAGACATTAAAGTCATAATTGAATACTAGCCACGGTGCAATTAAGACAAAGTAGCTAGCAAAATATAGTTCTCCACATATCGGAAGTTATTTTTTTTTTCTTTCAATACCCACGTGCTCCACACGCTTTAAAGCGCTCTTTATTATTTTCGTTTTTTCGGAAGCACGCGATTACCCTGCCGAAAGTAAAATTTTACTTTCGGAAGGGTAATCTAAACAAAAATCGTTGCCTAGAACGCGGGTGTCACTTATCCGCAGTGTAGCAGAGCGCACAAAGAAGCGGAATGTAAAGAAGCAGACGAACCCGTCCCAGTGCATCACAATGACGAATACAGGAGAAGCCTCTTAGTATTGTCACCGTTCGATACGAAGATCGAATCAAGTGGTGCATTGTTCGAAACGATAACCGTAAGTTCTGAGAATTCACACAAACCTACCGTAACGACCCGGCAGTGTAGCGGGACCAGTCGTTTCGCTATTGAGGGGTTGGTTCACTTTAGACGCTATACGCTGGCTCAAATTCTTCAGATTTCGGTGACAAGTAGCAGGACGTAGCAGGGTAAGTACTTGGGTGCTGTTCGGCACGGTAGTCACATTGCTGCCTTTCAAAATCGAACCAAAACCCTTCGTGAGCAGCAATCCATGTGCACGTAGCGAGTTAAAACTACAACTTTTCTTTGTGAAATCGGTTAATTTTTGGTGTGACGCACATTCAACTTGTAAAACTTGCTTGATTGAAGCATTGCGTGTGTTTGATGTACTGACATCACGCTTACCATACCCGCGAAGGTCTCCAAGGAGTGCGACTCTTCATACGATGTCGCTCAAATTGTTTGTCCTTTCTTGCCTTTCCTCGTACACCTTACGGCTGGTTGTGGATTCGCGTTTACAGGTAGCCACCGGAGGCGTGCACACAAAGGAAGGAGGGAGGGGGCTGACCCTGCTGTAACTAAAAGAAAACTCAAATCATTTGATTTTGATTTTTTTAGTTTGTTTGATTGCTAAAAAAGTGTCCTTTGCTTGGGAAATACAGATGGCGGCCAACGACGGCGAGATGACGCCAGAGGAAAATAAACAAAGGAATTCCGAATTATAAAATGAAATGTCCTCAAGACATCGGGAATCAGATTCAAAATGAAGAAAGGAAGCCGTTCGTGTTTCAGTTCGGCGAAGCGACAAGTCAAGGCCGTGCATCTCGGTACTTAGCTCGGACCGGCGTCGCTTCAATATTCTTTCTGAAGGCCCGTTCACACTCTTGCAACCGAGTACGACTGAGAGAGGCGAGACCTCTTAAAATTTCTTAGGACGATCCAGAGACACGTAGCTAAGCCGAGGAGGGGGGGAGGGGGGCGGGGCGGGGCGTGGGGCATGGCGCCTTCGCTCCCCCCCCCCCCCCGAAATTTTTCGTTTTTCTGGGGCCTCCTCTCCCCCTCTCCCTCATACAGCCTTTTGTCATGGGCGCCCCCCGCCCCCCGCCCCGAAACAAAATCCTGGCTACGTGCCTGACGAGAGAACACACTGGCACTCTGGCGCAATCTACGCGGTGACCCTGGAACTGCATTTCACTAGAGCGAAGGTTTTGCGCGATTTCCGAGGTCGAATGAGCGTAATACCTATAAGAAAGGCTCGTTTATAACGTTTTTCGAGCCAAGAAAGAAAGGATAATGCGCGAGAGAAATAGAAAATATGCCGAACCACCAAGTTTACACTGCTACCCAATATATTGCGCCAGTGTGTCCTCTCGTTGTAAGAGATATTAAGAGGTTCCAAGGCACCCGGTTTTAAGAGGTCGCAAGTGTGTGAACGGGCCTTAACTGAAAGGACGAAGGCAAAGCCACAAAGTCCTCTCCAGTGCTTTGGAGAGCGAGGGGAAGCCAAAATCAAGAGCTGGGGGTGGGGAAGAAGGAACTCGAAACCAGAAAGAAAGGAGGCGAGACCAATCGCATTATAGCTTGGGGCGCGTCTTTCTCAAACAAAGCCAGCAAGAAAGATAGCCTAAAACGGTCTGGGTCATTTTAGAGAGTGCTCCCTTTTTCATGGTGGATACTGCTACCAACACGCTCGTTTTGTACTTAATAAAAACCTTTCTAAGGACTGATGCTTGGTGTAAATATTCGATGATACTTATGTTCGGCTGGTCGCACAGCGCAAACGAGGCCAACCCACTTTCCGGTTTAAAACTTTGGGATTTCCTTGTTTTGGGATTCGGTTCAGGTTATTAAGCGGATACGGCTAAGACAAGTAGTATTGTTACCTCACTTTTATGTACTTGGCCCTTTACGGACAATTTGGGACTAGGTTTTCGTAAGCTCTCTTGACCTTAGGCCTGGGATAGAAAAGATCGTTCTTCTATTGTAAACAGGGAAGGTCGCTTGAGATGTAGCTATGGAAGAGAGCCTTCTATACACCCTCGTGATTAGTAGACACAAATAGCATGTGCGATAGCCTCCTTTATTCTAGAAAGCACGTCAAATCGCGAATGAACGTGGCCGCTGTAAAGG
Source organism: Ixodes ricinus (assembly GCA_037355805.1). Taxonomy (NCBI): domain Eukaryota; kingdom Metazoa; phylum Arthropoda; class Arachnida; order Ixodida; family Ixodidae; genus Ixodes; species Ixodes ricinus. The sequence goes on along the minus strand of JAZHYW010040421.1, from coordinate 8,382 downwards.
GGAAATGCGACTCGAGAAAAGGACGCGCGCAGGGCTCTCTTGGGCAGCGCTAAGCGATGCCCCAGTGGTAAAATCCGAAAACACGAATGCGCTCCTTTTTGTTTTTTTTAATGCGTTAGCACTAGTACATTGGTACATGCGCTGACCTTGGAGAGCCCACGTCATGGCCTTCGAGATCCCGAAGCGCGCGCGAAGGCTCCTTTGGCCGTCCCATTCAACTCTCTCCCCAGCTGCACGAGTTTAAATGCACTAACTCTGTCGTTCGCCGCGAGGAGGCGATGTCCACCCAGTCACAACAAAGCGCCGAGCCGTCAGCGTCGCAGGTAGAGATCTGCACTGGTACAACCTAGCCCGTCAACCACGGGACTGCCCGGCCCGCGGGCCGGGCTCGGGCTTCACGGCTACAATCATGAAGGGCCGGGGCCGGGTACGGGCCTTGCATTCAAGTTCACAAGGCGGGCCAAAGCGGGCCAAGCCGGCCATTACTTTTGTTTTAGCGGCATATGTACTTTGGAAGTGTGCTCGGGGGTTGGGAGAGGAACCACAGTGGGGAGAAACAGATGCTGAAGCGTGTGTGCGTGCGTGGATGTTTTTGTACGGTTCGGTGCGTGTGCAGCGAATGCTCCTCCAGAGCACTAGCGGCGCGGCGTTCCTTTTCGTCCCCGCCGGCGCCGCAATCATACCATCGCTTCTCCCCATCAACACGCACATATACGTGCCTACACAATGTGCACCCCCGACGGCGTAAACCATCTGCACGTACGAGTGCGTGCGCCCCCAATATGGGTTCAGATGTTCCCCTCGAGGGGTGCTTTTCCTGAACAATTTCTCGCAGACCACCGCAAAAAACAACAATATTGTTTTATAATTTGCTTTCGGTTATGCGCAGAGAGAGTGGGCAATTTAGAACTTTGTCCGTCTTTTGTCCAAACCCGTTGCGACGTTTCCCTTCTTTTTCAACTGTGACACGTGGTTTTGTTTTCTGCTGCTTGTCATTTATGTTTTTCCGTCCTTCCGCGCGGGTTTGGTCGCAAACGACGATAGGGTGATTTTATTTAACATGTTGCCCAGACCTGTAGATTAACCCAACTAATAATAAAAGCAAAAAAGAGATGCTTTCAGCATTGATTATTGGGTACCGTAATTAACTTATGTGTAGCAGTGGCAAGCGAGCTGCCATGCCGCGCAATTTGTGAGCTATTCATACTGGACTAAAATACAGCGGCAGCTGGCCCGTGAAAATTAGCGTCGAGCCGTGGGGCCCGCTGTCGGAGTGCTTAAAGAGTTGCCAGCACTGATTTTGCCGTGTTTAGAGAAGTGCCCCTCCTAGCATGCACAGCAAGAGATGACCATCCAACCCTAACTTCGAAGATAGGAGTGGAGAAGTTTGTACAGCCATTCCTGGACAACCTATAGACATGACTTTGACAGACAGTGTAGCCTATCGAAAGAAACTGTGTTCAAAGCCACTGCATCGCAAAGCACTTCGCATCTAATCTCAAAATTCAAGGTTTGGGACCTGTATATAAACCATGTTAAAGTTGGAATAACGAAGAAACCAGGTTGGAACAAGGTTAGAATTTATAAATAAACAAGAATTATTTTTTTAGATCTCATTGTCTCTTTGCATAACAGGTACCTTTGTATAACAAGTTACATAAAAAAGCGCCATATACATAACAGGATGTGATGGTTTATGCCAATGTTGCCAAAAACAAGACGGTTACAAGAAAACTACCTACCTGTTGAATCAGTAGCTACAAATATCACGAAGTTTATAAAAAAAAAAGGCAAAATCATTGCGAGGTGGTCGTATCTTACCGCCATAATTTTTGCCCTAAACGTGCATATAGTACAAGCAAACAACAATATGACCTGCATACAGTGGCGTCACAAGGGGGGGGGGGGGGGGGCGGGGTGGGCGGACCGCCCCGGGTGCAGGGCTCAGGGGGGTGTCGCGGCGGGCCACGCGAGAGCTGGGGGGAGTCGCGGCGGGCCACGCGAGAGCTGGGGGGAGGGGGGTCGCGGTGGGCTACCGCCCCGGGTGCCGGTGATCCTCGTGACGCCACTGCCTGCACAATACACGTAAGAAATAATAACAAAATATGAAAAGGATGACACGAGGTCTGCACTTTTGTAGTATCAAACTTTGTGCTCAAAATTGAAAAGCTACGTTAAACAACATGCGGAGATAAACATATATATATAAAGAAAGTACACCATGGTTCTCTCTATTCAGAGTAAATATATTTTTTTATTTTTCTGTACGAAGCTAAATTTTCTTTGGAGTTTTATTTGCGCTACAAGAGATGACTATGACACAATAACTCTAGGATTCTAATAGTTTGTGAGGCCATTCCTGGTCAACATAGGCATGATGAGACAGGGTAGCGTATCGAAAAAAACTTCTTGAAGCCACCGCATCGCAAAGTACTTCGTGCCTAATCTAAAAATTCAAGGCTTGGAATCTGTAAATATACCAGTCTGGAATACCGAATTAACCAGGTTGGAGCAAGGTTGGAAATTATATATAAACCAGAGTAATTTTTTTTTCAGATCCCATTGTCTGTTTGCATATAAATTAAGTTACATCACAAGGTGCATAACGGGATACGCGTGGTCTGTGCTACATGTGCCAAAAACTAGACGTCTACAAGATAACGCCCCACCTTTTGAATCAGTACCCACAATAATCACGAAGTCTATAAAAAAAATGGCGAAATCATTGCGAGGTGGTCTTACTTCACTGCCATAATTTTTTCCTCTAAAGCCGGGGTAACATTGCTTATACATCATACAAAAGACAGCCTGCAAACAGATTCGAACCCGAGCCACCATGAGATCTGAGCTTCGAATGCCGCATGGCAACGAGTTCAAGGAGACACTTGGCACGCGGCATTCGAACCACGGATAGCGTGGTGACTGGTATGTGCAGACTGTATTTTCTTATGATGTATTTAAGCATGTGACTCCGGCTTAGAGTAACGACACTTGGCCATATTGTGGCTTAAAATCATGGTTTCCAGTTGTCTGAAGCTTTATTTGAAATCACGGAAGAAGCTTTTCCACCCTCCACAAATGTTTAAGCAGTTCGCGACAAAGCAAAGCAATATTACATGAGCTTCCTAACACCGAATCTAATGCTGAGGAAGTCGCACTTTTGAATCATGATGATCAGTAGCTGCGTCTGCTCTGCACAAGCAACAGAATGGCGGCGCCTGTCGTGTACCGAGTCGATATCAAGAGGACCAGAGACAGGAGCCGCAAGAGAACACCAGCTACGCCGGTAGCCTTCATCGAACAACCCCCAAACCTCGAGCCCCACACGCGCGCATCGCAACCGTATACACGCACAACAGTCCCGCGCTACCCGAGTCACCCGCATCTGCCAGTCAACATAGCCAGCCAGCGCTTGTGCCATATAACGCAGGATGCGTTCCCACTTATATGACACCTCCCCTTTTAAGCATTAATGTCCATAACGAGTTGGAGGACGCGAAACTGGCGCCACTCCGAGGTTACGGTTGCTGAAAGGTCGTTGTCCTGTTGACCGGCCGCTTGCATCTCGGAGCTCGCAGGCTGAAGCATGGTGCCGTTGGCGTCGTACTGTCCCTTGGTCTGTTTCCACGAAGGTAAGACCTAGGCTGTCCTGCTTGGCCTTGTACCATTCCCTGCGAAGCCGCACCCGCGTGGATCCAGACCGCTGAGTGTGGGGGTAGCACCTTGCAGTCTCTCGTCCGATGGCGTCTGTTATAGTCAGACGTTTCTCTCGTCTTACGAACCTTGTACCGTTGTCGATACCTCTTCGAGTGGCGCCAGTGAGGTCTCAGTGTATTTGGCGCACTCGGAAGTGTTGAACGGAGCTTCCGTCCCATCAGAAGCTCATTTAGAGAGAGAGAATAGTTGTTTATTTACAGTCACGAAGAGGGTCAACCTGCTTGCAAAAGCTGATTTGCTACTTCGTTAAGGAGAGGGGGGTAGGGTCGGGGACAAGAAAGGAAAGAAAAAGAGAGAGAGAGAAAAAAAAAGGTTTAAAAATTATGAAGCAATACGTATTTACATTATATGCACATCGACTTCTATAGCAGCTTGAACAGTCGAGTGTGAGAGAGAAAATGAATTAGTGCTTTCGTGGCCTTGTGTGCGTCTCCAGAGGTTGACCACGGCCCAAAGAAGATGGTGCAGTTCAAGTTTTTCATTTGGTTCTAGTCCTAGCTGTATTTTTAACGTCTTTCTCTCAGAATCATATTTCTTACATATACACAATAGATGGACACTGTCTTTCGGGTGAAGAACATGAAGAGTACATGGGTGGGACTCTTCCTAAGCAACAAGATGGAGGTATTTCTTCGTATATGCGACGTTGAGACGCAGTCGATGAGAGTGTTGTCTCTTGAGGCTCTTAAAGAGGCCTCGTAGCATGCAAAGTTCTAATTTGGGGTCAATGCGTTTTAGGTGTTTGTAGTAATAATGTGGGTCTGTTCATAACGACGATGTTATTTTCCCTGCCGATTTTTCGAGTGACGGTGTTGGAATCAGTTCTTGAAAATGGAATGACGAAAGTAGCGATTTCTTTGTGAGCTTCTCTGGCTGCGTTGTCTGCACAAATATTTCCAGTAATCCCGCAATGCCCTGGCACCCACTGGAGAACTATATTGTGCCCCTTAACCAAAGCATTTTGGTGGATCACCAGGATTGCGTGAATAAGTTGTAGCGTTTGGACTCCTTTGCTTTACGGGGTGAAGAAAGAGCTAGAAGAGCAGACTTAGAGTCGACGAATATCACCCATTGGTGTGGATTTTGGAGAACAATATGCTGTGCATGGCATGTTCTGGTCGCCGCGAAGCTCTGCGGCAGTCAGAGGACGTCATAAGGACTTAGTTTTGCTATTAATAGTTGTTTTTGGTTGATGGACTGTTTCGCTCTCCATTTCCCACTTCCTCTCTAATGTAGAAGTTACGGGGTTTGAGCGTATTTCTTTTCTAACTGAGTACAGCCGCTTCCTCCCAGCCCGTGTGCACTCCCGTTGAGTACGTGTGGACGAAGGAGTCTCTGCAGCGCAGCCGCGGTCCATGAGACGGAGACCGCTGTCGTAGGTTATCTTACTGGTCGCACTCCCTGGCGCAAGCGATGACCACACAAGATCTCCTGGACTGCTTCGGTGGCCACCATTCCGTGACCAGCCACAGCCTGCCTACCGACCTCTCGTTGACGACGTTCCATACTCCGCACTGTGCCAGGGACACAAAGAACCGCGTTGGCGAAGGTTAGTTCAGGCACCACAACCGCCTTCCAGAGTTCGCGAGGTGCTGAAAGCGATCGCAACTCAGATTGACGTTTTCGGGTACATTCGTACGTCGGCTGCCTGTCGGAGTGAGCGTAGTGAGTCGGACAAGTATCGGCTTGTTATCAGTACAACTCCCAGGTGTTTGTACGCCTCCTGTACCAGTGCTTGCTCGCCGTTCAGCACCAGACTGTTTAATTTAGCCTCATCGGACCCGGCCCATTGAGAGGGACTGCCGACTTTTTGGCGTTGAACCGAAGGCCCCACGCAGCCGCCTCCGTCTCACGCCATACATATTAGACGCTGCGGGTCCTCCACCGTCTCCGCCTGACAATAAAGTATCTGCCCGCATAGGTGAGGCCCGGCAGCATCCACTTCACACTCTGTTGTCCCTCTTCCTTGTGTCGGTAGAAAAACCACACCTCCGACTGGATCAGGCGTTTCTCTCAGCCCTGACACGCCGCAGGAGTATAAAAAAGCGGGAGAGTGTGCATCCCCTGTCGGAGGCCCCTCGTCACTGTGACTTGCTCCTGAGTCGACCCCGCTTCAGTTGCGTCATTGCTGTATTGCGTGAGTATTTTCAGAGCGCCGTGAAGACAGAAAACTAGCCACCGAAGAGGAAGGTGGAGGCTCACTCCAAACGTCGCACGAGTTGCGCGCAATAGGGGCCATGTCCTACGCTACGCCCATCGAAAGCAGCGGCGAGTCTTCTGCCCTGTTTTCTGGGCAATTTCAATACATTGCGTGAGGGTGAACAGGTTGTCTTCCAACCTTCGACCCCTCCGAAATCCGCCCTAGAAGTTCGGTGAGCAGTTCGTTTTCTTCTGCCCATGCTGCCATATGTTCCTTGATAATGTGGGCGAGAAGGTTCGGTATACCGTAGAGGTCACGGTCGAGGGGCCGATAATCCTTGAGGAACTGTTTGTTGCCCCCTCTCTTCAGGGATCAAAACCACGCAGCCGACCCTCCAGCCGCGGGAGCTGCGGGTTCCTCTCAAGATTGCTCTAAAGATATGCCGCCATGACTGCTCCACTGCATCTTTTTCTTAAGGACTTGAGAACGTTCGCCGGGACCCTGACCATCCCTGGGACGTGGCCCCTTTCAAGCGTGCCAGTGCACGCACCTAACCATCACTCGGCCGATGTCCCCACTCCCGGATGGAGTCCGGTCGGTCCAGGGCAAGTCCGGCCTTCTTGTGGTGTGGACACCTCCTCAGGAGCAAAAGTCTCCGTCGGTGCGCCGCTGGTGAGATGGGGTTCCAAGGTCTTCTGGCGGGTTCCCCGTGCTCTCGTCAATTATGGTAACATCTTGGTCCTTTCCCTGCACCGGCGAGTCCAAAGGTATTTCCAGGAGCCGGCTTGCTAGAACCAGCGTCTCCAGCCGAGAACTGGGTGAAAGAAAGCACTGCCAAAGCCAACGCACGAGCTGAGCGGGACTCATGTTGCGTCTCAGGCCGCTCGCGCGCCCCAGCCTTTGCAGTGCTTGCTTTCAGCCGGTCCTCGGCTGGGAACGCGCCGTCCTGTCGCCTACGTTTCGGCTGGGGTCGGAACGCAGGCGATGCCAGCTCGAGGCTCGGGCTTTCGGCGTCCCTGCCAAGCATGGCGCGCTTCCGCTGTCTCGCAACGCACTGTTCAGGGCCACACGCTCGCGCTCGCCCAGCGTCGGCTGCCGTGCTGGACCCAAGCTGAAGCAGAAGTTGGCAAGCCGGCCCAGAACTTCCTCAGCTGCCGTCCCTTCCACTATATCTAATATCTCGGACGGTCTCCAGATCCGCTGTTCTGCCTTCTCTTGGGTTACTCGTTTAGCATAGCACTTGCGGTCGTGGTGTATGGGTCCATCATCTAACGCTCACTCTCAGATTCAGTTCTGGAGCGATATCCCAAAATTCGCTTATCTATCGATCTGAGCCCTGGTGACTCCTCGTCACCGGAGCTCGATCTAAAATGGACCGTAAAAATCGACGCGTGCACGTAGCCAATCTAAGTTTTTTGTTAAAAGTGTTTTTCACAGGTCGGTTTTTCCTGTAAGGTTACCAAGCATAACTCCCTTTCTGTAAAAATAGGGCAAGAAACTTGCCAGTGTCTACGGCGGGCGGCGACGCAGACGACGGGCCGGTCCGGGTAGCGGGGTGTGTTTGGCGTTCGTATTGATAGATGGCGTCGGGAGCAGCGTCGAAAGTGTAGCCGACCAGCGAAAGAAAGCATGCCGACACGCAGACGAAATCCGTTGGCAGCAAAAGCGCCTTCGTTATGCAGACGTTTTTTTTTACTTAGTATTGTTTTTATTGTTCTCATTTATTCTTTTAACCAAAAAGGTACATTTTATTTACAATACAATACTGCCAGCCCTGTCAGGAGCCGCCAGCGAGTGGATCGATACAAAACAAGGAATAGCGCGCAGCGTTCACCTTGCACCACACGCGTACACACAAAAAAGCCGGTGTTACAAATCCGCATACACCAGGGGCGTGTCAAAAACACACGCATATACATGTACAGCAAGCTGCAACGGAAAAAGAGTGGCACAAGTGACCGAATGACCGGAGCGGCAAAATCGCGGCACGCGGCGCTCTTGTTCCCAAGCGACGACCATTAGCGAGAGTGCGGTCATGTTCCGTCGTCTCAACGCGGGGGGTGGCCGAGCAAGCGAAGATTGGGGGATCATCCCTTCGTTTCTGCCTTCCGTCGGAACGCAGCCGATGCTACGGAGATTATATCGTAGGCGAATCAGGCAGCGTCAAGAGGCCTACCATCGCGGTGCTCGTAATGTTTCTGTCTGTGTTTTTCATCGCTGAACCAATCAGAAATGGGAACAAGCCTAGTGAGTTGCACTTTTGACGCCGCTTGATTGAGTCCCGTTCCCTCGTAGCCATCCGTAGCATCTGGACATGGCGGAAGACTTGAAAGCAATGGATCAGCTGGTGCGATAGGGGCTTTAGGATGGAGCTGTTTTCTGCCGGCCTCCCCCACGTTGAGACATGGAACATGACCCGGCACTCTCGCTTCTCCGGCGCTAGCTCGGGAACAATAGCGCCGCGTGTCGCGATTTTGCCGCTCCGGTCCGTCCGGTCACTTGTGCTACTCTTTACTTTCCGTTTG
>JAZHYW010040419.1:0-12019 GCA_037355805.1 Ixodes ricinus | reverse complement strand
AACCATAGAGTTATTACAATAAACGCTAGAGGCTCAGCTGGCGCTAGTGTCTACGGGACTTCCGGTTGCAAATTGAAGCAGACAGCATGCAGTCTACATTTCCAGCCTCCCTGTGTATTCCTATGGGAAAACGCGCGTGAATTTTGTCTCTTCGCCGGAAAATAACATGAATAACTTTTGTTATTTCGGTTGTACCGGATAGTATGTATCTTTATTGGTATTGTGAAAGTGTAATTGCTTTAGTTACAGCATTTTTCTTTACCACTGAGCGATGTTAAACTTCGCTCTATTTCAAGCCCAAACCCCTGTTTCAAGGAAGGTATGTGAAAACGAGCGACGGTTTTAAGCAAACTAACGATCGAAAGGAATGTAGTGTGTGTTCAGGTTCGCTATCATTTCGGTGGTGCTTATATATTGCTAATATGCCCGTCCTGTCATTGGATGAAAATGACTCCGTCGTGCGCATCTTTACGATCGGTTAAAGAAACATTCGAACGCAAAAAATAAAGCACGTGAGCTACGAAAGGTATGTCTTTTGATTGTTTCCCATGTCGGGCAGTTTTTATCGAGCACCTGCTCTTTGGCTCTCCATTTTATTTGCAAAGATTTGGAGCGTGCGGGTGATGCTTTGAACCATTTGAACCCAGAACAAGCATCTTCGCAGTACTTATTTATTGCAAATCTGACTATATTACGTGACTTTCAATTTATTTTGATCGTCTGCAAGCACAAGGAGTTACTTATCCAGTGTTACTGCGTAGTCCTTGCCGTCTCTCTCGGTTTTCTACATGTCCTTCGTTCGTTTGGCACGTATATCCCCCATGTTGGAAAGCGTCGACGCCGTGTTCGCGCTAACAGTGTCCGACAGTGCACAAAAATACACGTACGAAGCCGTTTTAGCACCGTTTTTAATGCGATGAATTTGAAAGAAAAACGCCGTAACTGACCAATTATTTCGTCTGCGCGACTGAGAAATGTTCCAATGTGCCTAGTACGCACAAATTATTCGTGATATTTGCTCTTATAATCGAGCGCAGAGAGAAATTGCACTCGCTTTTTCCCATAGGAATACATTACCGGAAGTCAAATTTAGACTGCTTGCTGTCTGCTTCAAAATGCAACAGCACACTAGCGCCAGCTGAGCCTCTAGCGTTCATTGTAATAACTCTATGGTCACAACAACCACGAGCACGTGACTTGGATTATGCGGTGGTTATTCGTCCGCTTTTCTTTCGAACTCGCTCTCACCCAAGACGTGACGTGGCACGCCCGTTTTCGTAAGTCAAATATCACGACTTGTTACTTCCCAAGCAGCCCGGTTAAAATAACCGAACACACCTATCAAAATTCCGCTGAGCTCGAACCGCCGGTTAATTTCTAACGGGATCTTGTAGCACAAAAAACAATTTACACCCGGTGAAAATCGCGTACCGCCCGCCCCAAATTACAAAAAAAAAAAAAAAAAAGAAACAGCGCTTAGATTCCGAACGATACGGCAAATATTCTTTCGCGGCCGATCCTACCAACACCGCCATCCGAGAGGCCGAGCCACGTAACACAAATATGCTCCAACCCCGGTACCGAAATCATGTTTGCAACACCATCGGGAGAACAAAATTCAAGCAATGGGACAGGAACAAGCGTTCGTCAACAAACCTGGCCTCGTCCAAGACTTGAGATATTGAAAGCGATCTCGTCGTCAAGGTACGGGTTTACGTTCGAACAAACGAGCGCTCCGCTTGCCTGACGGTAGCAGACGCACGCTACGTTGTCTACGTGGAACCGCTAGGTTTCGCTGGAGGGCGCGAAGTCAGCAGCTGCAGCCAGCAAAGCTCCGTGACGTACTCCGCTCCGCAACACTCCGCAAATGTGCAGCGCCCGCTTCACAGAACCCATGAAACACACGCAAACTTTCACATTCAAAGGTTCGATTGCGGCAGTAGACAGAGCGCTACCGCTTTCTTTCGCCTTTCGCGACGGCGGCAACGGCGCTAGGTGCACAAAGCTGGCTAGGTGAATGGACAAAAGATAAACAGTGCCGCTCTTTCTGAAAATAATAGTGTAACTAGCGCCACCTATCCGCTGTGTCGTAGCTCGATAAGATTTATTTTAACAACGCGCCCTCACTGGTTCGCTGCACAAGAGCGTCATTGTTAGTTACGTTCCTTTTATGCAATTTAAACTAAGCGACAAACAACAAGCGAAAATGTAGTTAATTAAACCCATCTGCTGTAAAATTGAAGCCAGCTGCAGAAAAAATAGGCCCAACAGCTGCCTGACAAACCAGTTTCCACATGTTGTACCTTCCCTTCCACCTCGTCCTCAGAGTTACCCCTCACAGATTAGCCAGCACACCTACATTTTAGCCTCTCTAGCTATGTTCTAAGCTCACTGTTGTGCCTATGTGCTCTGTGATGAGCCAGACATTCATCGCAGAGCTTCGTGAAATTCTCGCCAGATAACAGAAGAAAATTTCTATGAAGACCTTTATTTATTATATAGTACCAAGGAGGATCCTCCTTGTATAGTACAAAGCTCAGTGATGCTTAAAAGTGTCAAAACGTAAGAAAGACTTAATCTGGGACAAGCTGTACAACTGCCTTTAATCCTTGATGCCGTAACCACTGACAAGATGGCCTCCGTGCTGCTGCGACTGTAGAAAAGTTCTGAACACAATAAAAAAAAAATCTTGACTGCAAGAGTTTGAAGAAATCTTATAAAGCACACGGAGAATGAATATGAACAACTCTGCATTTTTTTTTATTCCTCAGAACTGTCGCAGTCTTTATCACAACAGACTTGCACCCTCCACCAAAGGCTTCTGCTAGTCATAGAAATATTTTCACTATAAAACTTTCTGCTTCAGGGTGCTCGACAGGCCACACACACGCCAGTGTGATGTCAGATGCAGTCTTGTCCTGCCCAACCCTGTACTTTTACCATAGGAGCGCAGTCATACGATGTTGTAGGAGAAAAATGTGCAAAAATAAATTACTCCGAGCAAAGAGGCAAAGGCTTCGGAAAAATAAAGGTTATAATGATCGCAGCTACAGGACCCCCTGTCAACATGTGCACAACAAGAAAAATTTAAGATCACACGTCAATCGAGCAATTCTGTCAATTCGTTCAAAAATCTGTTTATTTTACCAGAACAGAGGGTGCATAAGGAGAGCTCCAGGTTTTTGTTAAAACGGCCACAACGCTCTTGTTATTAAGAGACCAGTGCGGTACTCTTTAGTATAATCTATGAAGTTTACACGTCAAATACCACAGTGAAATTCTGTCTACACGTCTCTTAAAATGGCTAACAAGGAAGTGGTGTGCACCAAGTCACTGCTAATTGAGTGGCCTCCATTGAGTACAGCTAAGGGGCTGTCCACACAGGACAAGGCTTGTGCATTCATAAATTCACTCAAGGTGGCTTGAGCACCCAGGAATGAGCTGCTTACTTTCAAGTACTGTCGAGACCGGTTATTATGAAGTAAATAGAAATTGGAAATCATTTCGCTATATCCGCTATTTCGTTATAACCGACTTCGGTTAACGAAGTGCTCAAGGGAATGGGAAGTCGTGATCGCTTCGCTGTAGCCGCTATTTTGTTATAACCAACTTCATTACAGTAGACTAGGAACAAGCGGAACAATGGTGAGAAAAAGAAAAGGGGGCCGAAGACGTGAGCACTGCAGACAACAAAGCACGCCCAAGGGTATTTGAGACAAAGCTTCCACTCGGAGACCTCCAAAGTTGTTGCGTTCTCCCGATTCCTGAAGGGGCATTTGTCGTCCCAATGGTAGTGATGCAAAACTATTGATAAATTGACCATCGATACTATCGATAGTTTTTCCAAAACTATCGATAGTGTTGCAAAACTATTGATAGTCGACTATCGATAGTCGACTATCGATAGTATTATCGATAGTTTTTCGATAGTTGACTATCGATAGTACTATCGATAGTTTTTCGATATTCGACTATCGATAGTACTATCGATAGTTTTTTTACTATCGATAGTCAGATTTCTGGAGGATATCAATAGTACTATCAATAGTTTTGCATTACTAGAGCAAACACAGTTGACGCACTGCCGCTCGCCTCCCTTCCTCCTCTCTTCGCCCAAACTCCTGTCTTCGTCATCACTGAAAGCTGAACCAAAGTTGGGATGGAAAGTGCTTGGGCTAGTTGGTGTCCCATTTGAAAAAATAAAGCAACAGGAAAAAAGAGGGAGCGACGCAAACTACTAGTGTCGCAAAAACGATCGATAGTAAACCGTCGACAGTACTATCGATAGGTTTACGATAGTCGAATATCGATAGTTTCCCGATAGTTGATTAACGATAATTTTCCGATAGTCGACTATCGATAGCAGTATCCATAATTTTTCGATAGTCGACTATCGATACTACTATCGATAGTTTTTGGATAGTCGACTATTGATACTACTATTGATAGTTTTTGGATAGTCGACTATCGATAGTACTATTGATAGTTTTTCTATAGTAGACTATCGATAGTACTATCGATAGTTTTTCGATAGCCGACTATCGATAGTACTATTGATATTTTTTTACTATCGATAGTCAGATTTCTGGCGACTATCGATACTATTGATAGTACTATCAATAGTTTTGCACCACTACCCAATGGGCATTAAAGAGGCGACGCTCTGACAAGCGGGCAAATGGCTATGCCTGCACCTTCTCTGCGGGTAACACGTATGCAGACGCAGATGGCCTTAACTCGCCTCCTCTCCAGAAAGCTTGGCTTAGGCCACCCTACACTGTTGTTGATGTGTATTTCCTAGTATACAATAATTTCTCTTGCTTTATACTCTTGCCCGTTTCAGCGGCTCTTTTCTACAGGTTTTAGCTAACCACTTGTAAAACTTTCCCACGTCACATTTGAGGCACAAAGCGAATTTTATTAAATGATAAAACCGAGACAGTTATGCCCTTTAAAAATTTCTTGTGAGACAATGACCCGCAATGCAGGACTGTCCCGCAATTGACGTCTTGTGTACTTTAAATGTAAATAATATATTAAACATGACTTAAAAAAAAAATTTTTTTTCGAGCTCTTTATTTTTTTATGGCAATAACTCAATCTATACTCTCCAAACATTCTAAAGAAAACCAATATTAAAAACATGCACAACCTATTTACATATTAAAAATTGCAGCACCCCTTATCAGCCAAAAACACTTCTGCTAAAAAAACAGCATGTCGGAATCTTTGATTACGTTTTCATGTGGACAATAGGCCATGCACCATTTTAATTTTAGATTTTTTTAGGATGCTTAATGCACATATATGAGTTATTGCAATAAAAAATGAACTCAAAAGTTTTCATTTTTTTTTTATAATTTCAGAAAAAGTACACGTTTTTTTACACCATCTTCCATGATTATCACATTTACCTAGAATAGAGCTGTTCAAACTGAGGAGTGAAAATGCGCAGGGACACTCAAGTGCATGACTGGGGTCTCAATTTACCCAGTCAAACGAACTGCCCCACATACAAATTTAGAGCTGTTGTTATTTTGCATCCAGGGATTGACAGGTAAAAGGTTTAACACCACAGTGCAATCTGCATCGTCCCCCTAACTAGGATGTTTCACTTTCACAGTCTGTTATTCAATGCAAACACACAGATTGCCATCATGGAACAAGAAATCGCTGATACCTCATCGTCAAGTATAGTGTGACCAGTGGCTTCTAAAATTGTATAATGAGGTTTTGACAACACTGTTTTATACATATATTTTGTTCTAGATGCTGACATTGGTTTTCTTTTTTGTGCAATTTACCTGTACCTATTATTTCCCTGTTCCTACAAGATCTCCACCAGGAGATGTAGTATCAAAGGAATAAATAAAATTGTAGCTCTGCAATGCTTTGTGCAAACACAAGGAACGAGTGAAAGTCGGCAACATTCCAGTGCTTTTCGGGCAGTGCAACTCTGACTCTCCAGTGAGTGTCAGCACCGTCTGAAGAGTACACTAAATTCAGAGCTAACTTTAGCCGATTTTTGGCACCTCAATTACCGTACCGTATTTTCCGGTGTATAAGTCGCGGGTTTTTTCAAACATTTTTCTTGGTGCGACTTATATAACAATGCAACTTATATAAAAATTTGAAAACTTTTTTCAAAGTGCGACGCTATTTTTTATTTTTTTGTATGCCTCGCGTTATTTTTTGTAGAGCAGCATAATTACGTAGCCATAGGTGGTATTCCCCCGCCAGGAGGCACTGCTGTCGCCGCACTATTTTGACTCGGAATGCGAGATATTTTAATTTTTATGGTTTCCCCGAAGCGGCTCAATGTGGATAGGCAAGACAGTGAGAATAAAGCTTTTACAGCATGTTATTGATGTTGCCTAGTTCAGCCATGGTTCCGTATTCTTTTGCTTCAGTCCAGTAACACTGAAAAGTAAGTGGGGTGGTATACACGCATTGCAGAATATTTTCTCACGTCTTTCTTAGTTTCTGTTTGATGAGCAGTCTTTTGTGCCATGCTCCAGCCGTGTTGCTACATGTAAAAGGAAGGATTGTGGCTAGCCGATCTTTTAGAGGTACCAAAAAAAGTATGTCAAGCTTTATCTTTTTGCTTGCGCATCGATGCGCGCGTCGTCTCCGGGACTTGGTTTAGGCTGGGCCTAGTGCTCCAAAGCTTAGTTCGTGAGTGTCTAGCTCCTTAAACTTTCATTCGCTCAACATGCATTCGCTCGAATAAAGTTGGCTACCCTCCGATTTTCTGCATTTTACGTCCTTTTGCTGGGAAACACTCGGTTGACCCCGCCAGACAGCATTATACTATGGGCATTTCTCGCGAGTCGAAATGCGCATCAAACGGTATGTATATGCGATCTAGCAGTTGTGCGAAACTCTGATTTCGCTATACTAATGCGCGTAAACTAAAGAACTCACCGCGTGAACCATGCAAAGAGGTGAGACTTGTACAAAGGTGCAGCTTATATACCAACTTTTCCACAAAAACGGCTCAATATACGGATGTGCGACTTATACAAGGGTGCGACTTAGAGTCCGGAAAATATGGTACTTACTCGAGTAATAGCCGCACTGTTTATGAAGAAAGCCTGAGGGTTCGCTTTTCCGCGGAGCACGCAGATTGCCAATCACCGTGATCGACAGCATGATTCCAGCTGTTTACAGGAAAGAGATAACAACTTCGTGCGAAGATACCATCTGTGAAGATTGAACCTGTATGGACAATCATGTTCTCGATCTGGATATTTGCTATGTCATTTATGCGCAACGCAGTGATTGGCTGTATGTGGGTTATGTGGGAAAGTAGACACAAGGGCCTTGTTTATAAATAGTGCAGCTATTACTCAAGTAAATACGGTATATGAAGATGGCACACGTCACAGCGCTGCTCCCGCGCGCCGCCGCAGCAGCGCACACCCACCGCTCCCAAGAACCCGGCCAGCCGTTGTCCGCAGAGGGTGCCCGGCTGGCCTCCGCAGAAGATAGCAGGGTGCGCAGCTTATAGAAATACACTACGTATATGAACGCTTTCGCATTCCTACATGTAAGCAGTCTTAAGTGTCCTGTAATTTTTTTTTATATCTTCCCGCCTTTAGTGCGCCACCCGGGTCCACATATCGGAACCACAGCAATCCATCTTCCTCCTTGTTGGAAACACTGGCAGATCATCAAGAAATGGCAAGTTCTCTAAAGTTTCGCCACTGAATTTCACCAGCAATTCTTAATCGCCACTTGACAAATCTAAGTACCGCTAAACTAGAACTGAATCATAGCTACCGCAATCATACTCCAAGCTGCCGGCGTACTGCACGCATGCTACTTCTTATTCAATACCGGACATTGCAGCCCCAGATGCTCAAAATGATGGATGTGCCAAGTAACAAAATGGTGACGTTCAGAAAATCTAGGCTGCGAGAAATGCTGAGTTCGGCTCTAAAATCAGCAGAACAAAATCGGCACCTGCACGTAGCACGCTCAATTTTCCTGAGACGCGTGTTTTAGCGGTGACTTTACCTCATGAAATTTCAAGGCATAGTGCCCTTTTCGTGAAAAATATGACCACAAAACCTAAGCCAGAGTCAACAGCGGATGCTGATGCAGATCGACCAAGTGAGCTACGATTGTAACTAGTGCCGTCATCTAACACTAGGCACAGCGACCAGAAAGTAAAGCACGTCACTGCGAAAGGGTAAGTTAGCAGACGACGAAGTGCGTCGTCTGCTCGCAGTACCTATATTGAGGTGGTGCCATTAGTTCCAACAATTGCCAACATGGTCGTCTGTGTCAACATCCGCCGTTGACGCTGGCTAAGCTTGGTGGTCTTATTTGTCGTAGAAAGGAAGCTATGCCCTGAAATTTAACGCGGTAAAATGCAGCACTAAAATAGACCTTCGACAAAAATTTGAAATCGCTATGTGCAGGCGCCGATTTCTGCAGCAAATTTTCAATCCAGCCTCGAGCTTTTAGAAGCCTTATATATATTTTGTAGCATATATTCAGATTGACAGCGGAGGAATGGAGTGGGGGTGGCTGCACTCACGTATGGGGTGGCAACAGTGGGTAGCGTCACGTGCTGCGGCTGGGGTGACAGGATGATGTGGCGCAGGGTCCCATTCTCGTCCACTATCTGCTGCACCACGTGGCCTGGGGGACTTGCACGGGCACTGCCATGGGCGGCGTCGTGCTGTTGGACACCATCCGGACAGTGGCAGGACCTGGGACGGCGCCGAGAAAGGGGCTCGAGCAAGCGAACTTTGCCAAGACATTTAGAATCCTTGGCTATTGTACGGTGTCGGCTAGTCGTACAGAGGCTATCTGCATTGGCTAAATTGCCCCATACGGCGAGGAGACGTGAGCCATCCTAATCCCATGGAGCCTTACGGTTAGCAGCGTGAAGAATAACCGTACCGGTTAAATTGCCCCTCTACGACAGAGACACAAGCCATCGTAATCCAACACACGCAGACTTCCCTCCGAGTAAAAGTCTATACAACTTGATTGATACTGAGGACACTTTAAATGATGTTATAGGCATTGCTTAACATATGGTTGTCGGTAAGTATCTTTAATAATTTCCAATGATGTCCCGAGCCTGCGTGTACGTTTTATGTTCCAACAAGTCGGACAAAAATGCTAAATATGAAGGAACTGCAATCAAAGCTATAACAAAACTAAGGTAGATAATGAGGAAAGCATTTTGCTGAGAATGTGAGGTGTACTATCTGTGTTCTACCAATATAAGCATTCCTTTGTTGAAAAGCACATCTGTTTTGGAGGCTAACTCTCCCACGAACCAGAAATAGTAGACAACATCGGTGGGAGTACACTTAACTTTCAGAAGTAATAGCCATGGGTGTGAAGCACATTTTGGATATTCTGAATTTTTCTTTTATTTGTCGTTTTATTTGAAGGGCTGTAGAAGTGTCGGTGTTTATATGCCTTCCGGACAAACATTGTATTTTAAAGAAATAAAACTTTTAAATTTTTTTTGCACATCATATAATCCTTAGTTTCTTTTGAAAGTAGAATTGGCTACATTTTGATGTGTCATATTGCTCCATACGAAAATTAGTTAGGAAAATAAAAGCGTTTGCATGGATCCTTTGAAATTTGCCACTTTTCCCGTGGTTAGGAAAGAGTTAATGAATCGTCAACTATCGGTGACAAGCATGACCAAAAGCATCACTATGATAGGTATTCTACAATTGGTTAAAAGCTTGCTATGTTTTTAGCCAGATTCATTTTACTTCCATCAGCGGAAATAACAGTGACATCAGACTTTACTTTGACAGTGATACTTTAAGAATGTGACAACTCGCTCTTGCCACGCTTTTTACAGGCATCATCGAACTTGTCATTCACAAATAACAACGAGTAGCCAGGAATTGCTGGTGAAATTCAGTCCACTTGAAGCTGGATTGTGAAACTGGCACCAGCTCCAGCTAAGACCAGTTTCGTAATCCAGCCACAAGTGGAACGATTCTCACTAGCTTGTGTTGTCATGGACGGGCACCACAGAAGTGCATCATCAAAACGACCTCGGTACTATAGTCTGTTGCAGGTTAAAAAAGCGGGGTGAGCACCTTTTACAAAGACCTTCAACCTTTTCACTATACCAAAAGTGAATGCTGGAGAGGAGGAGAGTAGAAAAAGGAAACCACCAATCGTGGCGAACAAACAGCATTTGTGGGAGGAGCAGACAGCTTTGTAAGAGGTTAAGACAGCTTCGTGAGAGGAGCAGACAGCTTCGTGGGAGGAGCAAACAGCTTTGCAGAAAAGCGGACAGCTTTGCGGGAGGAGCAGTCAAATTTATGGGAGGAGCAGATAGCTTCGTAGGAAGAGCAGACAGCTTCGTGGGAAGAGCAGACAGCTTTGTGGGAGGAGCAGACAGCTTTGTGGGAGGACCAGACAGCTTTATGGGGCGGAGCAGACAGCTTTGTAAGAGGTTCAGACAGCTTTATGGGCGGAGCAGACAGCTTTGTAAGATGTTCAGACAGCTTCATGAGAGGAGCAGACAGCTTTGCAAAAGGAGCAGATAGCTTTGTGGAGGAGCAAACAGCTTTGCAGAAAAAGCGGACAGCTTTGCGGGAGGAGCAGTCAAATTTATGGGAGGAGCAGATAGCTTCGTAGGAAGAGCAGACAGCTCGTGGGAAGAGCAGACAGCTTTGTGGGAGGAGCAGACAGCTTTGTGGGAGGACCAGACAGCTTTATGGGCGGAGCAGACAGCTTTGTAAGAGGTTCAGACAGCTTATAAGGCGAGCAGACAGCTTTGTAAGATGTTCAGACAGCTTCATGAGAGGAGCAGACAGCTTTGCAAAAGGAGCAGACAGCTTCGTGGGAGGAGCAAACAGCTTTGCAGAAAAGCGGACAGCTTTGCGGGAGGAGCAGTCAAATTTATGGGAGGAGCAAATAGCTTCCGTAGGAAGAGCAGACAGCTCGTGGGAAGAGCAGACAGCTTGTGGGAGGAGCAGACAGCTTTGTGGAGGACCAGACAGCTTTATGGGCGGAGCAGACAGCTTTGTAAGAGGTTCAGACAGCTTTATGGGCGGAGCAGACAGCTTTGTAAGATGTTCAGACAGCTTCATGAGAGGGAGCAGACAGCTTTGCAAAGGAGCAGATAGCTTTGTGGGGGAGCAGATAGCTTTGTGGAGGAGCAGACAGCTTTGTGAGGGGAGCAGACAGCTTTGTGGGAGGAGCAGACAGCTTTGTGGGAGGAGCAAACAGCTTTGCGGAAAAGCGGACAGCTTTGCGGGAGGAGCAGTCAAATTTATGGGAGGAGCAGATAGCTTCGTAGGAAGAGCAGACAGCTTCGTGGGAAGAGCAGACAGCTTCGTGGGAAGAGCAGACAGCTTTGTGGGAGGAGCAGACAGCTTTGTGGGAGGACCAGACAGCTTTATGGGGTGGAGCAGACAGCTTTGTAAGAGGTTCAGACAGCTTCATGGGCGGAGCAGACAGCTTTGTAAGAGGTTCAGACAGCTTCATGAGCGGAGCAGACAGCTTCATGAGAGGAGCAGACAGCTTTGCAAAAGGAGCAGATAGCTTTGTGGGGGGAGCAGATAGCTTTGTGGGAGGAGCAGACAGCTTTGTGAGGGGAGCAGACAGCTTTGTGGGAGGAGCAGACAGCTTTGTGGGAGGAGCAAACAGCTTTGCGGAAAAAGCGGACAGCTTTGCGGGAGGAGCAGTCAAATTTATGGGAGGAGCAGATAGCTTTGTGGGAGGAGCAGACAGCTTTGTGAGGGGAGCAGACAGCTTCGTGAGAGGAGCAGAACAGCTTCGTGGGAGGAGCAAACAGCTTTGCGGAAAAGCGGACAGCTTTGCGGGAGGAGCAGTCAAACTTATGGGAGGAGCAGATAGCTTCGTAGGAAGAGCAGACAGCCGTGGGAAGAGCAGACAGCTTTGTGGGAGGAGCAGACAGCTTTGTGGGAGGAGCAGACAGCTTTGTGGGAGGACCAGACAGCTTTGTGGGCGGAGCAGACAGCTTTGTAAGAGGTTCAGACAGCTTTATGGGCGGAGC
>JAZHYW010040418.1:0-18785 GCA_037355805.1 Ixodes ricinus | reverse complement strand
AGACAGCTTCGTGGGAAAGAGCAGACAGCACGTGGGAGGAGCAGACAGCTTTGGCGGAGGAGGACCAGACAGCTTTGTGGAGAGCGGTGCAGACAGCACAGTGGGAGAATGCAGACAGCTTTGTGGGCGGAGCAGACAGCTTTGCAAGAGGTTCAGACAGCTTTATGGGCGGACAGAGAAGCGAGAGGTTCAGACAGCTTGCATGAGAGTGCAGCAGACAGCTGCAAAAGGACGGCAGATGGCACAGCGGAGGAGCAGGCACTTTGTGGGAGGAGCAGACAGCTTTGTGAGGGGAGCAGACAGCTTAGTGGGAGGACCAGACGGCATCTGTGGGAGGAGCAGACAGCTCTGCGGAAGGAGCGGGGACAGCTTTGCGGGAGGGCAGTCAAATTTATGGGAGGAGCAGATAGCTTTGTGGGGAGCAGACAGCTTTGTGAGGGGAGCCAGACGGCTTCGTGAGGGGAGCAGACAGCTAGCTTGAATTAGGCAGGACCAGAGCAGCTTTGTCGGAGGAGCGGACAGCTTCGCGGGAGGAGCAGACAAGACTTCGCGGAAGGAGCAGATAGCTGTCGTGGGGGGAGCCGACAGCCATGTGGGAGGAGCAGACAGCTTTGTGAGGAGGAGCAGACAGCTTTGTGGGAGGCGCAGACAGCTGTGGGAGGGGACCAGACAGCTTTGTGGGAGCAGCAGACAGCTTTCTGAGGGGAGCAGGCAGCTTTGTGGGCGGACCAGACAGCTTTGTAAGAGAAGGTTCCAGACAGCTTCATGAGAGGAGCAGACAGGGCCATGCGAAGGAGCAGATGGCTGCCCGGGGGGAGCAGATAGCTTTGTGGGGGAGGAGCAGACAGCTTTGTGAGGAGGAGCAGACAGCTTTGCGGGAGGACCAGACAGGTTTGTGAGAGGAGCAGACAGCTCTGTGGGAGGAGGCAGACAGCCTTGTGGGAGGAGACAAGAAAAATGCAACCAAACGTAACAGTGCACAGGCTGGGGTCTTTGGCAACAGTCGATCGATAGCAAAGGCCAAGGAGCGGGAACTCACCCTGTATGAGCTGCATCTGGTCGCCCATCTGGAGGAAGATGGATTTCGACTCGGGTTGATGTGCAGGGGCACCGCGTGAGGCGGGACACCAGGCTGGTGGGGAGGCGGCAGCCGTCACTTGCGTGGGGGGCACCACCCACGGCTGCAGGGGCCGCGGCGGGGGCCCCCAAGACTCTTGGGCTGCTGCTGCTGCTGCTGCAGAAGGCCCTTGCAGCGGTGGCTGCCCTTCTCTCCCCAGGGCCGTTCACCACGTGCCAGCTGCCGGAGGTTCGCCCTCTGCCAGACAGCAGCAGTGGCGAGAATCGCGAGTTTTATCATGGGGGGGGAGCAAAGACAACAGCAATGCTGACAATCAGCTGACCCCGACACTGATGGTCTCGGGAGAAAGAATGACAAAGGGAGCGACAGGAACGCAGAGAAAAAAGCAGGCTATAGGTTGGGCGCGTTTGTTTTAATGGCAATTTGAAGTGTTCAAGTGCTTGGCGACTGTGCCGTTTTTTATGCAATACCTGACACTGGTATTTTACTTTTAATTAGCTTAGAAAAACACTTAGCACAGGCTACCAAATGATGTTTTTCCACTTCTTTATGTACAGCGACATCGCCCAGTAATCTGGTATGGCTGGGACCGTGATGTACGTCTGTATCCTCGGCGGCCAATGCTTGGATCTTGCCCTCTGGGCTATTATAATAACCCCATTCACTTTATTTTGACTTGTCTACAACAGGGTTCTCGAGTGTTGCTTACTCAAGGTCTCTCTCGACGGATAGATAGGAACCGTTCCAGTCATGGCACTTATGTGATAAAACGCGCACAAGAAAACCTACGGCCTGTAAACAATGATAAGCTTACTAAGGAGTGCTTGGCTCATACAGTTATACATAAATAAGTGTACAGATTTTGCTAAAGAAACCGGCACTTAAACTTGGAAAAACATATCATAGAGGCAAGAACGGTCGAGGAAATTTGACTGACGGATAACCCACGAGGGTACTCCAGGGGACCTCCTGGTCTCTAGGAACCCAGCTTGAGAGACCCTTTACTCTGTACATTTGAGAGCAAAGCTAAAGTGCAAAGACATTTTCAAGACATCTAGACGCACTCTAAACGGTTGTTTATATCTTTACCATAGGACGCTTTACAGCGTTGTCACAGCTACCGGTGCGGCGTTCCATGAAGGGTTCATGCCCCGCTTCGCGGTGTGAGCACGCCGTTCAGCTCACCCTCTCCCGCGCTCGGGAGAGGGTGATGTAGCGGCCGTGCTCAGCCTCACGAGAGCGGAATGAGCCCTAGTGCATGGAACGCGCGCGCACCGGTAGCTGTGACAGCGCTGTAAAGCGCGTCCTATGGTAAAGATATAAACAACCGTTTAGAGTACCGTTGGTTGAGACTAAAGTCACTGGATCCTGGAAAAGTAGCGCCATTGCCTTCCCTACCTGGTAGCCGGACACAAACGGATACTAACATACAGACGGCCCAAACCTCCCAAGGCCATTGGCTAATCGGTCTACGTTGCCATGGAGATCGCCATTTTGGTCCATTTAAATCTTCGAAGCTTCCAGGGGGTTGTTCTAAACCAGTCGCGCCAAGATCACCATGGAGCACCATCGTACTGGAAGCGTTCCTCGCCAATATAAGAGTCTTTGGCACTTTGTATGCAATCAACTTATAATTCATGGCCATCTCCATGGATCTCTTACAATTATATTGTTCTTCTAGCGTATTTCAAGACGTAGTAAACTTATTTTTCAGTGCTTCCAAGCACCGACACAACATCTAGTGGTGATACGAAGGTGAATGCTTGTTTCGCCGGTGTGTGGTTAGCAAAATCTTGGTATACAAAAAACGACTCCATAAAGCTACCTGTCACCAGCGAATCTAGATCGGCTCACCAAGAACGAGGGGTCAAGGAGAAATTGCTCATTTCACGGACCAAGATGGCGACCACACGGGGAGCTTGGCGTTACTTTCCCAGGATCCAGTGACTTTAGTTGAGACTAGCTGAGACGCCAGAAAGTCTGGTCGGTACCATTTTGAGTATCTGTGCGTATGGCGCGTGCTTTGCTCGCCTTCCTAAGTGACACAAACGCACGTGCTGGGCTGCGGAGATCGTGCGCAGGGCTGTGAAAGTGTCAACAAATTTAAAATCGCCTCAAGAGTGGGCTGGCGTATCTAGAGTGTGCCGGCCACCTGACGAACGCACATAACTCCGCACCGTTTGATGCTATTCGCATTAACGTAGATAATCATTCCCAAAGGATGGGTTCTGCTGATTTTTTAGCAGGAGAGTAATGCCGCGCGCGCAGCTTGCCAAGTAGTTAGCACGCGCGCGTGGCCTAACGATATAGCGCCTACCTACCACGCGGAAAGCCAGGGTTCGATTCCTGGCCGCGGGGACGCCTTTTGTTGACATCTAATGTAATGTTCTGGTAAATTCGAGAACCGTGTTGCTTGTTCGAGGTCAGAAAGTTCTACACGCCGAACTTTCTGGGCTGATTATTCCAGAGCCATGCATGTACACAAGGGGCTCCGCGTCGCGAGCCGCAGTCAGTTTCCGCCCCAGCGTTCGACTGCTCTTTCACCGACTTCTGACGCCCGCGACGCTCTACTGTTATCTTTTGTTTTCTTCTTCATTTTTGGGCACAAGTTCGCCCGATTATACGTTTAGTTTACTCAGTTATTCACCGCCTCATCACTTGTCATTCGTGACAATATGTCCACCTTGAATTTAGCGATGGATGTCTTTTGCCTTAGAACAGCTTTTGTGACATTGGCAGGAGGTATATGCTCACAAAACTTGACATAGCTAAAGCAGTTGAATTAGTTAACTTGTTCACGCATATGGGATTTCTCAAGCAAAAAAGCCATCCTTTTGTCATAACTTCAGCTCTAGGATGTTTTTGTCTGTCCTACAGACACATAACACATCCTACAGCCAAGAGATCTCCGGCCTATTTGAGGTTGCATTAAAAAAGATACTGACCTCACAGGATTTTCTTAAGCCCGATATATCTGACGCAGTGCCGAGGCCCAAGGGAGAGGCCTACGCTGACATTGGAGGTCTCCTCAATTCCAAGGTCACGGAGGGTGACTA
Organism: Ixodes ricinus; assembly: GCA_037355805.1. Taxonomy (NCBI): domain Eukaryota; kingdom Metazoa; phylum Arthropoda; class Arachnida; order Ixodida; family Ixodidae; genus Ixodes; species Ixodes ricinus. Next base: position 14,651 of record JAZHYW010040418.1, on the reverse strand, counting down.
TAAAAAGGGGACGATGAATGCGATCGAGGCGAGACGAAGCTCGACACCAGACTTGGCATTCGGCCCACGCCCTCAGACGTGAATTCTGGAGATCTCTTGTCCATCGGTCTTTCAACTAATACTACCGCCGAGTTAGCCGTCAGGCAGCAAAGTCAAAGTTGCCCAATCCCGAGCAGTTCCAGCGAACTTGGAAAGCGCTTAAGAATGTTAAAGGGATACTGAGACCGAAATCTGAATTTCGGCAAAAGAGGCATTGGAAGCGTTCAACTGGAAACTACAAACACCAAGGCATCACTTTTATAAACGTATGTCAAATGAATGGCTGTATTTAGAAAAAGACGCAATTTAGCGAAGTTAACGTCACATTGCCGCTCCCAGTAAACAAAACTGAGACAGCAATCACACTGTTCCCAACGGCCTTCGCTTGATGAGAGACTGGCTGCACCAATTCCCCACATGTCCATCCAGACAAAAGGTGGCAACTTGTTGGCTGCAGCCTGAAACACCCTCGTCCACGTGCTTCATGGAGGCAGCACACTTTTTGCCCTTTTGTGAGTAGGACATCGAGGCATGACTCAAACACGGTGAACTTCCGTTCCAGTACCAAAGATGGCTTTTCTGTCTCGGGCCTGTGACACAAAAACGAACATCGTTTAAAAGAATGGCCTAGCCATGACGGATGATCCAATAGATGCTTGCACAAGTGTATACAGACCTAACAAAGCTGCTCTCCGGTGGATAGTAATCGGGGTCGGCTTCTTTAATTGGCTGCTTGACCGGTCACTGGAGGTCTTGTGGATCACCACTGCAGGATGAGGAGTTGGTGATTCTCTCAGAAGCCTCAGTCTGAACACTCCGCGTCCTTGACGGCAGCTTCAGACACACCTGAATACCTGGCAAACCTGCGTGGCTTTAGAAACATGCCCTTCCTTAACAAATGAACACGTCTTGGAATGAAATGCCGAGTGTTGACTGAAAAGAGCTAACGCTTTATCAAATATCACACCGCCTGAAAGCTCCGATTTTCGGATATTATCCCACCACCTCATTTTCTGTACGGCTCTCCAAGTAGACTTTGATAGCATTACGCTCATTCGTATGTCAGTATGTTCAATTTCAGTGAATGACCACACCTGCATTTCTGTTGGTGCCTGTCGTTTCTGTCATTGGACAGCGCGTCTTGACACATGACGCCGTTGAAAGCACCAGAGGTCTAACAGCACTCGCCGTTCTTTGGGTTGCTGTAGTAGGTAATTGGGGGAAAGCATAGAAGGTTTATGATCAAGTAACATCGAAGCTCTTGGACAACGAAAGCACAGCACAGATGCCAAAGGTGACAACCGATCTGGTAATCTGGAGATGTGTCTGATGCTTGCTATGGCTAGACCAACACCACCTAGACTAGGAGAAGGCCTCCGCACTTCTCCCCTCCTGCTCTCTGACGTCATCGCACCTTGCCCCAGAAATTTCAAAGCTCCTAACTATCTCGCCTCCCGACAGATGGCGCTAGCTGCGACACCGTCGTACGTGAGCCCGGGAGGGAAGCCGTCGCCATTTTTGCGGGTTGCTGACAGCACGCGCGGCAGTGGCGTCACAAGGGGGGGCGGGGGGGGCGGACCGCCCCGGGTGCAGGGCTCAGGGGGGTCGCGTGCGGGCCGCAGGGCCAGCGGGAGCGGGGGGGGGGGTGTCGCGGCGGGCCACGAGAGTGGGGGGGGGGGGGGGAGTCGCGGTAGGCCACACGGGGGGGGGGGGGGGCGGTGTCGCGGTGGGCTACCGCCCGGGTGCCGCTGACCCTCGTGACGCCACTGGCGTGCGGTGCTTGTTTTTCTGTCATCGTACGGCCGTTCCTTGTTGCAGTACCCGTTTTCGACGAACTTATTTCGTTAACGAATGCATACTGCGACATGGGGCGGTGTTGTGTACCAAACTGTCGAGGGAACTACGACAATGGTCCCAAAGTTCGCTTGTTTTCTTTTCCGAGAGACGTTAAGCGAAGAGCGGAATGGCAGCGGGCTGTCCGGCGGCGCGACGTCGACGTGGGGCTGTTGAAGGACCCCAAGGTAAGCTGCATCCAGCGTGCGTCTTCCGAATGGCCAATATGTCTCGTAATTATCCCAAGAAATACTAATTGGTGTTTTGCTTCTGTCACGCGCAGGTTTGCGAGCGTCACTTCAAACCGGAGCATCTGCGTACAACGTCCACGTATACGGACTGCGATGGACGAACGATTGAAGCTCCCATGAAGTTGACGCGGCTAACTCCAGACGCCTTCCCAGCCATTTTTCCTGACTGTCCTTCGTATATCTCGGATGCGCGCAAGTATCGAGAAGAGCCAGAAGTGAAAAGAAAGCGAACTGAAAATGAGCTACTCCAAAAAACCATTCAAGAGTCCCTAACAGCGTTTGAAGAAGAAGAAAAACAGCACAAAGTTCACAATCTCTGTGAACTGATTTCTCGTGTTAACGAGCGGCGAGGTAGGAAGTTTTGGTGTACAACAGCATGTGAAACGTGCCTCATCTTCGCCTACATTGAACCGGCATTGCAAGCCCCTGAGCTGCTTGTGTCTGTGGCAGTGTCACAGGATCTCTCCGTTCGCGTGTATTTTAAGTACGCTCCGTTGGTGTCGAATGTATGTGTGCATTCCTGGCGAAATTTGTGACGTTCGTGTGCTGGATAACCTTCTGGATGACGTGGAGCGCTACATTGAAAAGAAGGCCCATCAACAGGAGGACAAGGTAGGAAGAATGCTTGGACTGTCTTTCTCATTGCTCGATGACATTTGTGACGATGAGTTGCATGATGATGAGATGATGAGAAGCACTAACGCTATTTTGACTGACCTTACTTGTGATGATTTGATGTGACTGATTTTCATTCAGTCGACACATTCCATTTTTAGTGTAAATAGACATTCAATCATTGAACTTCTGTGCGGCACAAATTATGAACCAGGTTTATAATATCATAACTCTACCTGTTTTTATTGAATTAAGAGCCAGATTATTTGTAGAAAGCCGTGATAAATAGTATGAAATACTGAAGCTATAGGAAAATAATAAACCTCATTATTTTCCTAACCCAATACGTTTTAGCAAACAAAAATACTGAGAGGCACACGGGAAGATTTTTGTAAGTCGGAATTTTTAGTGTACAAGCGTTCGATTATTTTATGACCTGTACATCTTTCCATCAGACCTAATTCGCGACATATTTAGACCGGCAAAATTGAAAACTTGGCAGTACCTAGATATATGCTTGTCATTAAAGAATTTGACACTTAGTGCTATATTAGTAAGCACAAAGTTGAAGTAGCGTAATACAAGATTTATTCAGTAAATAGATTGTACATATTAATTCTGTATATACACACATTGAACTACGGCTCTGATATTCAAAATAAATCGCCGAATGGGATTCCAAATTTACACAGCACAAAAGATCGACAGCGGGATGAATAGTTTTCCCGGTGCACGGAACAGCCGGAGCGCGCATCTGGGGACGCCGCACCGGGAGAGCTCAATGACGAAGGGAAGCCGAACTTCCAGGCCGGTCGTAGTGTGATGACGTCACGGAGACGTGGAGAGGCCTTGAGCTAGTCTAGGTGGTGTTGGCTAGACGCGGAAAAGCATTGAAAGTTTATGATCGAGGCACATGGGAGCTTTTGGAGCAAAGAAAGCACTGCACGGATGCCGAAGGTGGCGACAGGCAACAGGCAATCTGGAGATGCGTCTGACGCATGGAGCTCGAGGGAGCAGTGCGGTGCGTGTGCATAACTATGGGTGTTCCGAGGGCTGGCTGTCTGCGTCAGAGGCGCGGGGGATGCCGCAGAACGACGAGGTCCCTGCAGTCCAACAAAGCTTGGGTCGCTTTGGATGGACGTGGAAAAGCATAGAAGGTTTATGATCCAAGCATATTGAAGCTTGTAGAGCAAAAAAAAAAAAAAAAAAAGGAATGCACGGATGGCGAAGGTGATGACAGACAATCTGTAGATGCGTCTGACGAAGGAAGCTCGAGGGACCACTGTGGTGCATACGTGTGGGTGTTCGAGGGGCTGGCTGTCGGCGTTTTAGGAGCGGGGGTGCCACAGCAGGAATAGTCCCGCTTCCCAACACAGCTGGGGTCACTTTGGATAGAGGTAGAAAAGCAGTGAAGGTTTATAATGAAGACACATGGGAGCTTTTGGAGCAGCGAAAGCACTGCACGGCGCAGCATGAAGGATCCCGCCGCCTCAGCTGAAAAAGTCTATTTTTACAGCTCTGTTTTTGGACAACACATTTAGTTAGGAACCAATTGGCACCAGTTAGGTTTTTGGACTTCTAATAAACCGATTTCACCGCCAGAGTGGAGCGCTCTAACCATGCAGGCCCGTCATCCTCGTGATCGTCACTTCCGCTACCTTTGGGAAAAGGTAGCAGCAAAGCTAAACACAGAAACTACAGAGCGATAAACTCAGTCAGTCGAAAGTGAGATCCAAATCGTGGAAAGCTGCAGTAAAACGCAGGACAGACGCTCAACTCGCAACCTAGATTAATTGCACTGGTACAGCCACTACCACCACACGCACGAACCCATGTTGATGCTAAACGCCAATTAACTTACCTGCAGAAACAGATGATTCTGCTGCTTCGTATTCGGCCTCCCAACACGCGTCCGCACCCTTGTCGGGGAAGTTAGTGGCATCAAGCAGAGGTGTCTGATGCCCAGGAGAAAATAACAAATGATATCTCTACTGACAACCTAAAAATATCAAGTCTCACTAAATATCTTATGCTTTACCTTAATGCTCAAGTTCTTAGGATGAAACACAAGGTGTGCACTTACCACTTCGTGACGCTTCTCGAGGTGGCCGCTGAGCTAGTCGCTTTTTCTCTTCTTGGAGAAGAAAAAACAAGGCGGAACTCCCCGTTTTAGTCGTATTTTTTTAGCCGGCAGACCCAAGCTCTTCATTACCCTGGGACTGCGCTCATAGTCCTCATCACGAAAGTGATCGGCGCACACGCGAGCAGCAGGCGTCTGAACCCACCGTCGGAAACGATGGACGTGCGAGCCGGATCCACAGGGTACGAAGTTCCTCGTCGTTCGGAAAGTGGTGGATCGGCATATCGCTGTTGACCAAGTCGTGACCATTGTTCTCAGTCATGGCAGAAGCGCGGCTGCATCTCTACGTTAAAAAGCGCAGAACGGCTTCGAACTGTGACAGAAAAAGTCACACGAACAACTCGAGTGACATTCCTCAACAAGTCCATCCACCTTCGCAATGGGGCAAAGGCTTCGCAATCGCGTTGAGGCCGAGGTAACTTAAACAGTTGAGCGTACTTCCAAAATGCAATGCTGCTCCGTTTCTTTTTTTTTTTTTTTGCGGTTACGTAACGGTTTGCGCTCAGCGCGGCGCGGCCCACTTCACTAGAGCGCGCGCTCGGCAGGCGGCCGCTACCTCGGCAGCAGGGCCGTATATGTAGAAAGTTTGGCCATTCATTGAAAAGTATAAGAGACAAATAAGGAGGCCATTGGCCGAAAGCATGCTGGGCAAGTTCCAGGGCGTCTTCACAAATTCGAATGTGGCCAACCAGAAGCCGGAAATAACTCCCTGGCGGGGGTCGCGAGAAACAAACTTAATAAATGCATCAGAGTAACTCTCAGTGATTGAAAATATGGTGCACGTGATGTTTCAATCACGGTCTTTCAAAATCAGTGTGGAAGAGTGCGACTAGTGGAGCGATCGACATAATCCGTACGCCAGGCGCCGATGGCCGGGAATTTGCCGTCCGGGCGGTCACACTCTGTTCGAGCACAACAAAGTTTGAGCGGCACATTCGTTTCTTACATCTTTCTGCATGATCATGACCGAAACATCACGTGCCCCTATTTTCAACCATGAAGGGTTACTAAATTTAACTCTTATGCGCTTATTAAAACCATATACCTATTATTAAAACTATTTCTCGCTACCTCCGCAAGGAATTCTTTTCGGCCTCCGGTCAGCCAAGAGAGCATGCCCAGCCCTCTTTCTGAGTCTGGTGCACGCCCCCGCTCTGCCCGCGTCTCGCATTGACCAAACTCTCTATACACGGTTCTGCTCGGCAGTGGCGAAACGTGACCGTCCTCGCCATTACGCCGCAGACGAAGGAAGGGAGCGCAAGAACGTCATTCATGCTCTTGCTTTCACAACTTATAAGTGCTTAGGTGTCTTCGGAATTTTTACTCCGTGAAAATCCATAGGCCTTGATATTTTATGGGAGGTTGGAACAGCGGCACGCGCGCAGGATTTTCCTTTGAATTGGGAAAGGTGAGTGGCGCCATCTATCATCGTGGAAGCCGTCGAGACAGTGGAGGCAGCCGTCTCTGCTGTCTTGGCGGAATCAGTATCTCGGTGTGTCGGCGGCAGCCTTCCTCCTTCCGCGCAGCGCGAAAGGCGTGGACAGCGCGATGCTGATGCGTCCTTTCCGAACGTTTTTTTTTTCACATTGTTTGGGAAGGTTTTGGCTTGAGGGATATCTTTTGTGACTATTAGTATATTTTGTCAAGTTTAGCAACTGAATAGCTGTGTTAACTACAAAAGATCTAATTAAAATATTGGGAAAGTGAAATCGCTTCGAATGATAATTTGGAGTTATACCAGACATTTAATTGATGCTGGATATCCCATTCTTCCTTATTTTGCGGTGTATAGAGATCATCTGGTTGTACTCATCTTTTAATTTCTAACTCAGCTGGACACCGGCCGTGTCTGAATCCTGTACCAGAATTCAGTTACAAGATCACAATAGAAAGGTCCATTTAGGTTTTTGTTTTGCAGGTGTCCCGTTCAGATTTTAGCAGCCGACAATCCACAGTGATTTCTAGCAGGAACTCAAACCGTAACCGTAACCGAAACCGAAAACCGTTTAGGAACGAAATTTTTTCAGTAACCGGAACCGCAACGAAGCCGTTATTTGAAATTTATAAAAACCGTAACCGTAACCGTAACCGTAAATTATTTTCCGGTAACCGGTTTTAACCGATATTAACCGAAAAATAAAAATATTAGTTTTTCTCAAGTATGACCAGGAGCAGAGATCTTCACATGTCGTGGCCATTTGACAGAGCTACTGTGAGTGAGTGGTGCATCGGGTAATACATTTCCGTTCTATCTAGCCTAGAATTAAGAATACTTAGTTGTAATCAGTGGTCAAGCTCATAATAAAAAAAGTATATTTCTAAATCTGCCACACTCTATACATCGCTACATGCATTCAGTACGTGTCGCCTTCAGGGTATTAACTAAGAAGTTAAAACTCTCAGATGCCCACCCAATTCGGTTCTATCAAAACCACCGATGTTCCTGACATGCAGTAGCCAGTATGAAGAAACGAGGTAAATTGACTATCATGCAGAGCTGGCGGAAAAGAAAACCTCGTATTCATTTAGCCTGAAAAGTGTCGCGAGTGACGCTTTTGAAACGACACAGAACGAAAAAAAATGTTAGAGGTTTGACATTGGCGATTTGTATGATATATATAGACGCTTTCAGGCAGCTGTGCATGGGCGCCGCCATAACCGACCTTCAGTTTTTGTTCCCTCTTATTTCGTTTGCTCCATTTTATCATTACCACAGTAGGTGAGGTCATTGCCATTTTAGATTCTACCGCGTCCTTCTCCCCAGCATAGGCCCTTGTGGAGACTCGTCAACGCCCGCTTCAGTGGCTCGGCATCTCGGTAAGACAAGAGAAGGTCGGCTATGGCAGCTCAATTTGGCGCGCGCAGAAAGCGTCTATATGCTCGGGCTGAGAGCGGCGGAAGGAACGAGTAAACGTCGGTAGGGTTTCCGAGATTTTTCTTTTCCTTCTCGTGCCGTGACCCTTTTTCGAACCGAGTGGCAGCCGCCGGCACTGCCACGCATCTCAGCATGACAAAAGAAAAACTATCGAGGTTCACCTAAGCATTTCTTATGAGTTGTGAATGCGAAAGCATGCAAGCCGCTCGTCCGCCCCCTTTTTCGTCTGCTGCGTACTTTTCGTCGCCGTTCAGCGCGTGTGTTCCCCTAGGCACGCTGACCTTGGACGCTCCGTGGTAACGGCGCGCTGATGGACACGCAACGCCATGGGGTGAGCGGTCGTAGAAACTGACGAGCGTAGTGGCCAATTGGAGCCCCGTCGACACGCGCCAGCCAATGTAACTGAAGGAAACTACACTGTAAAAAAAACCCGTAAGTTAACAGCCTTTTTCGAAACTGGAACGCGCCGCGAAAGGCGCGCGCGGGAAAAACAACGTAGAGGCGGCATGACGGTACGAGTCCGTAAATGTACGGCTTCGCACGGTAAAAAAACCCGTAAGCTAACAGCTTTTTCAAAACTGGAACGCGCCGTGAAATGCGCGCTCGCTCAAAACGCCGTAGAGGTGGCATGACGGTACGAGTCAGTAAATGTACGACTTCACATACTTCTAGTTGAGGTCTGTGTTCTTTCTTCTTTCAAGTAAAAAACACATAACACACGCCAGATTTGCTCTTGGAATAGTTTTCTTGTTGGCAGATGTGTCATGTTTCGTGCCATTGGTGCGAATGTGGGAACTCTTTCCTTGGGTCGTGCATCACGGGCAGTGCAGTGACTGAGAGTTACGGTTTTCTGCCCTGCTTCTACGGGTCAAGTTACTGGGCAAACCGTAGGGCCTCGTGACTGTCATGGTCGTAATACCTAGTTAATGTTGTGACCGTGATGCAAGACAACGGTAATTGTACCGGCATCAAAAATTTGCGGTAAATTTCAGTACTTTGACGGGATTATTTTTTACAGCGTATGGTGCCGTTTTCGCGCTTCAAACTGATGACGTCAGCTATCTCCATGAGACAGTTATTGCTTTCGCATTAAAAAGCCAAGGAGAAGGATGCCTCGTCGTCGAACGCGCCAACGCACTTGGCCGCCGATAACGAAGCCGCCCTTGTCCAATAGACATAGGATGCCATTTCTGTCTCCTTCGCCTCAACCTCGGGAGCTGCCCTGCTTCCAATCGTCGATGCCAAGGCCGGTCTCACCCCACACGGCCAGCAGTCTCAGCTGTCCCTGTGGCAGAACTCTGAACGCGAGCTATTCGAGCGTCAGCCCGGTGAGCTCGAACATCCACAGACGCGCCAAGAGATCGCTTCCAGCATCGCCGGAGCCCTCCCCTGCTTCCGCCGGAGGTATGGCTTCTACGGGAATAATTTCTACCAGAGCCACCAACGCGATCCGACTACCTCCGCTGAAGCCCCCACCTCCCATTCCCAAAGCGAGGGTCCGTCAGGCCTACGACATTCTGCGCGACCTCGCCCAGAACACCAGAAGTTTGTCCACGCGAGATGTCCACGAGATCCGGCATCTTCACCCGTATCGGTTCTACTGGGATGCCATGCTCCCCGAACACCAGCACCTCATTTTCGGTAGACTGGAACTCTTCCACGTCGTCCCGAGAGGGAACTGGAGGACGGCTATCCTATACCAACCGTCCAGGCTCGAGTCCGAGGTTTTCAGAGCTCCCTGACCAGCTACCTAACAAGCCGCGTCGCGGACGCCACACGTCTCGTGGTCCTGCGAACACAAGCTACCACACAGGCACCAAGTCCAAAAGGCCCCTAATCCTATAAGTGAGTCCGACAGCTACCCTGGGGCTTCGAGACCCACCAGTGCTGTCATCGACGGCACGGTCGTCTCCTAGACGCTCCTGGACGTTTCGCGGTCGAGGACGTTCTCGCCTATGCATTTTGCGAGGCTGGCGTCTCGGCCGACCTTGCCCGTGCTTGATCTTGGACCGAAGAAAACGACCCATTGGATCCCGACTCGACGGCCACCGCCGCCGTGCGAATCCTGGAGTGGCTCAGCAGGACCGACAGTGTCATCGAGCCCCACGCCGATGATGACTCCTTCTACACCTATGATGGCGAGGAGGAAAACTACACCAACACAAAGGAACACACTACAGACAAACAAAGCGACGTCGAAGACTCCGAGTCGGACCTGGGTAGCACTGCCTACAAATCGAAAACGACGGGACCTCCGCCGCTAGTCCACCCTACCCAGTAGACACCTCAAGTCGACTAAGCAGTGTTTAGTAAGGCATGCAGTTTTCACGAGCCGCCCGACTTCGGCGCACTTGCCATTCGCTGCACGAAGGCTTTTTTCTTCACAACCCGCCCTTTTCTCCCTGACCACGTCCCCCCGATCGATGCCACCGTAACCAACATGTTGAGCAACATCATCGAACGCTCCTCAGGTGGCCCGTACCTCAACCCCGTCCTCCTCGTATCCAAGTCAGCCACCGAGTCCCGGATTGTTTTAGTCTGCGCCGCACTTACTCCTTACCTCCAGGCACCCCTGTTCCGCTTTACTCTTCTACCCCAGGCCATCGAAGTAAACCCCCTCCCGCCCCAAGCGTATATGGTGAAGCTCGACCTTGCCGAGGTATTTTACCATATCACGCTTCATCCCTCCTCCTGTAACCTGACCACATTAAAAGTAGGCCGCCGTTACTGCCGTTTTTGCCGTATGCCCTTCGTGATACGCCCGGCGCCGTTTTACATGCAGCTCTTGGCAACAACCATTGCCAGGAAAATGCGCGTGCGTGGACCCTGGCCTTGGTCTTCACATAGACAACTTCTTGTGCGCCCATCCCGAGCCAGACAAGTTGGCGTCTACGGTGCGCCTCCTCGTAGAGGACTTGCTGCGGTCGGGATTTCGCTTAAACCTAAGCGACACCAGCAGAGCCCAAGCCACGAATAGGTTTTCATGGGTTCAGGCTCGACACAGCCGATGACACCATTTCGCACACGCCAGAACGGCTCCGAGCCATTTCTCGTGTCATTCGCTCGCTGGAGCGCCCGCTTCCCCTCAAGACGCTCAAAGGGGCGGCGGGCTACTTGGCATTTTATTTTTCTCACTATGGCTCTGGGTTTTTATCTTCTTCGTCCCCTGTTCGACAAAGCTTCAGACCAAATTCCTCTTTCACTCAACTGGCTTCCCTTTCTTCTGCGTGTTTGGTCAACTTTGCCGCACTGCCAACCGTTCCACCTTCCCCCACTACTAAACAGCGCATGGGCAGATGCCTCCGGAGTCGGTTACGGCGTAGATGTTGAGGACTGTGCGCAGGCAATCATCGCCCCTCTGCTGAGGCCAATATACTTCCGAGAAGGACTCGCAGTGTTGTGGTGCGCGTGTATTGCCGAGAAAGGGACTTTTCTACACACGGAGAACAGAGCTGTGGCTCTCGCGCTGCGTTGCGGCCATGGACAAGCTTTGCCTTGGGCTATTGCCAGTGCCATTTTTCTTCATTTATTTATTTATTGACATTTACTGAAAAGCCTCGGGAAACCCTTCGGACGTTTCCTCGATCCTTCTGCCGCCCCCAGCACGAGAAGGAAAAGATGTCTCGCGCCGAGAGCGCGAGGAGTCGATGGCCTGCCGGCTCGCCATTGCGTGTCAAGCGAGCAACGGTAGGTCGGCGGGGCTCATGACCAACGGTACCCATTTTATTGCCATATCTTTATTAAGAAAAAAAAGAGAGACGGCACTGGCAATGTCCCAAGGCAAAACTCGTTCATGGCCGCGGTGCATCACTAAGGCCAAAGCTCTGTTGTCCGTGTGTAGAAGAGTCCCTTTCTCGCCAATGCACGCGCACCAGAACACGGCGAGTTTTTCCTAGTGGTATAGACCTTTCCAATGTTTACAAAATCACAGTCCAGCGTGCGGTCTTCACAGCCCAGCACGTGCGTATTCGTCGCTTCGGAAAGCGAGCGAATGACGCGCCATACGCACGAACACTCAAAATGGCACGTCCACGTGCCTCGGCATCGACCTTGCGCTCTGAAACAGAAGGGGCTTAGGTGGAATCGGAACGACAGCGCCGTAGTTGGAACATCTACGTGCACTTGCGCTGGACTGACGCGGACCTCCATCCGTCACGGCCTGTGGCGTTCTGTCAATGCAAATGAGCATGGTTATTCCCCTATAATATTTGCTATTTGGCTCGTCAGGGGCTAGATTCAGGTCCAACTCCGGAGGTATCTGCCCATGCGCTGTCGGGTAGCGGGGGAAGGTGGAACGGTGGGTCAGTGCGGCAAAGTCGACTAGACACGGCAGAAGAAAGGGAAGTCAATTGGGTGAAAGAGGACTTTTGTCTGAAACTCTAGCAAACAGGGGACGAAGAAGATAAACCCAGAGCCATAAAGATAAATATAAAATGCAAAGTAGCCCGTGGCCCATATAATAAATATAAAATAATATAAGCACACCCGACCGGACATTGGGAGGCCCAGAGTTTAAATCCTGGCTCCGCCGTTTATTTTCGCTTTCGGCTGGGTTCGTGGAACTTTGATTCTTTGATTGATTGGATTAAGTATGGTTCATTCATCTGCATATGTTCGTTTATAAATATATATAAATAAATGTACGTCCGGACCTTTTTTATTTTTTATTATATCAAATCCACCATTTTACTAGCGTCACAGAATCGGCCAGCGAGAGACGTGCGCTTCGATAACCATAGGCAATTGCTTGGAAATAGCAAACATGACGTAGGTGTAACATGGCGCAACAACGAAGACTAGGGAAAGGAACAAACCACAGATGACATATTTTTACAGCTTTCTGTGTTGTTACTGTGTTGTTCGTTCCTCTCCTTAATCTTCTTTGTTTTGGGCTATTGCATTTACATTATGTTTGACCTTCATCAACTAGCCAAGCTTTCAATTTTATTACTTTATTCCATTTAGCAGTATTTTACTTTAGGATGGCTATAGTTCTGCTCCTTCCTTCAGTGTGGGCGAGGACTCTTCTGCATGTATTAGGTTGAAATAAACTATAGCGACGAGAAGGTGCAAATGGTTCTTCGAGCACCCAGTGGGAGCTTTCTTAGGGTTGTTTACAAACGCTGCCGAACAACAAAGTAGGGATGTTTATTTTCATTTTTATTATATAAAATGCGATGATCCCCGAGTAGCGGAAGTAACATGTATGCTCGGGTATCAAACTATATAATGTAAGTGAATGTAGTGAACAAGCGTTGGAGCTAGAAACGTTTGCAACGTTTGACCAATTAGAAGTATTAAGACGTTTCTAAGTTCCTTGAATTTCACGTTGTCGGATATCTGGGACTATTCTAAACCGTTTATTATAAAACGGCTGTCTAGCATCTCAATTAAACGAATTATTGGAAAAACCGAAATAAACCGGTTTTTAGGAACGTGTAACCGGTAACCGAAACCGTAAAACTTAAAACCGTAAAAAACCGAAACGAAACCGTTATCAACAGGAAGTGGTAACCGTAACCGTAACCGAAACGTTATATTTTTCGGTTTGAGTCCCTGCTGACGACATGCTTCGGCCTCTCGCTCTCGCACGGCTGGATTCTGTCTGCGAGCGCGCGCTGCCGCCGCCTTGCGCGCTCTCCGCTCCGCAACATGAGCTAAGCGCCATCTGTCATCTCTACATAAAGTTAATTCCGGAACACGCCATCTCTTGAGCCATTCATAAACTAAACTTGAAGTGGCTACATACAGAGGAGGGACAGACCCACGGCTTAAGGAGCTTCGCCCCTAAAAATCACTCGTACTTTGTATTTAGATAACGATCGGTTCTGAAACTTTGGAATCAGGGCTGGCTTGCTATAACAGCGTCTCAGCTGAGTCAGGGTGAAAGAAAGCACTGCAAAGGCTGGGGCGCGCGAGCGTCTCCTGGAGACGCCGTTTGAGAACCGCTCCGCTCGTGCGCTGGCCTTGGCAGTGCTTTCTTTCCCCGGTCTCAGCTGAGACGCTGTTTCTCAGCAAGCCGGCCCTGGTTCGGCAGGGCTGGCGCCTACAGTGGCCTGAGAATGGTCGTTCGACAATACGTATCTTTTCCATAAAAACGCACGACAACCATATACTGATGTCAACAAGTGAACTGAGTAGGCGCGCTCATTCCGGAAGTTGCGCCGCCACTATGCAAATTGTGTCATCGCTTTCCGGCATCCCGGCAACATTGGAGCTGTGGTGCGCGTACGTAATCGTATGCCCTCCTAAGGGACGCTCCGGTATCAGCTTGGATTTTATATGACAAGACTTCATAACATTGTATTGTTTGTGATGCCTTAGTTTGTGAGCAAGAGCAGAAAAGCAGTTCCAGTAGTCTTATTTCTTTAGCATGGCTTTGTCGTCTGCTTCGCAAGCCGTTTGTTTTTTCGGTCTTCCATGTACACGTGAACCCACCGCGGTCACGTGGTGCTTACACCGCCGCATCGGGGAAACAACGATGCCACTACTCGAGCACTTCGCTCTGCTCGGACGTCTCAATGAATTTAGAGCAATTGAACATCTAGTTCAATGGCAAAAAAACATAAAAACTTCGAGGTAACCATCGGCTCGGCATTGCACCGAGAAACAGCATCAACTATGTCAATGGAAAACTGAGCTGAGCTTGGTAGTGCTCAGGCCTGTGCACGGCGATCTAGTCGACAACGAAATAAGAAGAGCTAAATATACTTTCTCGAGGAGCGATATAGTTTTCTAAAAGTCGTTTCAATCTCGTTGACAGCCTGTGAGACAGGGTACAGATGAGCTGCGGAGAGAATCCTGCACACACAGAAGGAAATGATCTTCAGAAAGACCATGCCTGACGCGCCGTAAACAACTCGCTTCTGTCAAAAGAGAGCAACCATGCCAGATACCT
>JAZHYW010040417.1:0-29172 GCA_037355805.1 Ixodes ricinus | reverse complement strand
AGCGCCCTGCGGCCGCCCGGGGAGAAGAGCTCGTGGGAGAGAGAGAGTAGAGGCGAGACACAAACTGGTCACGCGCTCGCTGGGGAGTGCAGGAGGAGTGTCTTACCTAACCACATTTCTTACATTATGGTGGAGGCAATGGCTATAGCTTTGGGTTGCCCACCTAATCATTTCAATCAGAGCTCGGCTTTCTGCACGACGCCGCGAGTTGTCGTCTCCTCTCTCTCACTTTTAACGGCGCATACGTTTTTTTTTTTGGATTCAGAAGACTTGATTTAGTCGTTTTCGTTTTCGCATCACTTCAGTTAAGCCTGATTCACGTGGTGCGATTTTACTTGCGATTTCGCAATTGCAACGTCGCTGGCGTCGCAAAAAAAAAAGGCCTGGGGAAGCTGCGGTACTTGACGTCGCAGTTGCGAATTTGTAAGCGAAATCGCACCATGTGAATCGGGCTTTAGAGCAGACATTTTGAAACATATGCGACTGCTGTGTCTCTTTGAGTGTAATAAAAAATAATAAAAGAACGCAAGACGTTACGATTTTTGAGGATCTTACTATCATTCACGCAGGCAATGAGATTACAAATTGGGCCAATAAGAACGGGAGAGAAAATACAAAGCAAGAGACGTTAATGAAGGAGGCCCTGCGGTTTTTAGGTGGTCAGTCACTATGGACGACTCTGATTTTTGTCAAAGGGTACTGAGTTGCCGACGAAGGGAATTTTGTATTTATTTATTTATTCCAAAATACTATCAGTCCCTTTTTTAAAGGGGACTATGATAGGAGTGAGCAAAAAAAAAACAATAACAAACTCACAAGTAGCAGGCACACCGAGCACACCGAACACCACATGCGTAAAATGCCATGATAAATACCATATTTTGCACGAGGTCTATTAATTATGCATGTCTAGAGGTACCTCATGAAATCGGACACACTTTTGCCCCAACAGCGCTTTCTGGCAAGGCATTCCCTCTTTCATTATTCGGGGAAAAATAAGAATTCTCAAAACGTTCTTTGGTACATCGATGTTCTTCCATTATTCTCGTATGTTTATTTCGCGTTATTCTACAAGTGTGAGGATATTATTAAACTGTGTTTGTCCATAAAAATCGTTCAATCTAAAATCACGCGAAACATTTTTAGCCTCTTGTTCTCACGCCCTTTCTCCAGTATGCTGATACCTGCCTTTAAATGCAGTTCTGTTCTGTTATTAGTTGCGCATTAAACGGGTTCTTACTTCATATTTCCAGTGTGCGAGCTTACTCTGACGGTCTCCATCTTCCCCTTCTCTTTCTTCATTTTCCTCCAATCTCGAATTTATACCAAAAGACAAAAGGAAGATAAACGTGTGACCTGCGGGCGTTTCCTGCAAAACGTCGTTTAACAAAAAACAAAAAAAAGAAAACGGCACAAAAAAGAAAAAAGAAAAAAAAAGCGAGAGTTAACGGCAGTAGGGATTACACACGCATGACTGAACCCAGTCTAAAGGGATTCCAGAATACTAAAACACACATCATGCAGCCACTCAGACGATTTCTCTATAAAACGAAAACAAAAAAACCTGGTGTCGCCCCCTCCAACCTGTCGTCGAACGTTCTTCGAGAACGGGACTGGATGAACGCATGGCGGAATGAGCAATGAACAACGCTGCCTTGAAAAAAGAACAACACACACACACAAATAAATAAATAAAATATAATTACGCGAGCAAATACGGGGCGCTCCTAAAAATGAGCGCGCATAATCCGGCATGCAGAGGGAAGAGTCGTCCCGACGAAGTCCGGAGTCACGGCGGCGGAAAAAGCAATATTGTCATGGATCCGGCTGTAAATTTCCGAAAAAGGGGAAAGGGGAGGCAGTAAAATTGATAGCCGCCCGCTGTCCTGCACAGGCGGCGGCATACTGCCGCCGCCGAACGCGAGGCTTATGCCCCCCTTATGCCTAAGCTGACACTGCGGTGTAAGCCGCGCACTCCTTCGACCAATCAGACGCCTTCCTTCCGCCACGTGAGCACGCTCTCTCCCATATTCGCGCACAGAGAGAGCAAGGCCAGGTGGTGGAAGAGAGGCGGCCGATTTGTCCGTCGAGCACCGATCTACTTCCACCGCACTGACAGCTTAGGGCTGAACAGAGTGTCGTTCCCGCTCGACGTCGCCAAAGCACGCACACGGTAAAATAAAAGCGAGTACGTACGTGTGCAGAGACAACATAGTGCGAACCTGACAAAAAAAAACACAAAAAAACAAAGAAACAAAATGCCAAGAGTCCCGCGTTGATTCCTGCAACGTGGCGATGTCGTAAATATTTTACGATGCGCTTCTTTCATATCGTGATGTAAAGCAATAAAGAACAAAACAAGCACGAACCCCCGATCGCGTGCATGCATGTTTAGCACTGAGCCTAACTGAACGTAGAATTCGCCGCGGGCGGAATATTTTGTCATCCGTCGTGTTTCGCTATTGACTGTTCGTTGCCAGACTCGACTTTAGTCTCGTTTTGACGGAATGGGAACTGCTCTGGATCCCGTCCGGGTTCCGTTCGATGGATTGACGATGTCCTGAATGTCGAGGAGGATGGGGGATGGGCGATCCACGACAACATTATATGAGCGTTTGAGAATCGGCGTATGCGCGAAAACTCCCCTTCCCTCTAAAATATGGCTACCGCTCATACTCCGTGTCAAGGTGCAAAATAAAAATCGAGATTTTTCAATCGCGATATAAATCGCACCCGGTTTGTTATGACGATTGAAAGCGAACACGCCTCCCTAAAACAAACCTGAAAGATTTTTTTTTATAAATTTACCGCCTGGGACGTTTATTTTGTATTTAAAGCGAAGAGTTATCAAGCAAAAAAGATTTATACCAGGAAGTCATTAATAGCAAATCTAGTGATAAAATGTAACTGTTTTCTAACTGAAGCGACTTAAATGAAAATATTGAAAATAATGAAAATAATGATTTGAATAAGAAAAAAAAAGGTGAAAATTCGGACGCGATGGATTCCGACAGTTTATCAAAACTCAGGCCGTGATGAGTCACGAGATTCTAATGATCAGCTTCGGAGTCAATGATATTGCGTCATTAGCAGCCGAAAAACAAAACAAAAACGTCTAAGGTCAAATTCCGAAGCTTGAAACTTAAACATTATGAGCAACACCTTCCATTTCTTGATCTGTGACTAGAAACAGGCGTTCTCGCTCCATTGTCTTTGACAGCGCTGTTTACTCGGTACTGAGTCCATATTATAGATGGTGCTTCACCGTGGTATCCGCATATCAGGCAAGAGCAACACTAAAAAATGACTCCTTCTTTGCTAAAAAAATAAGATAACCTCAAAAGCTATATTAGCGCTTTCTAAACAATTCATGGGCGACGTTGATCCGGGACGTCTTCATCGTATAGGCATCGATCTTTAGTATGGATTGTTTCTGGAGCCGTGAGATGCATCGATGCGTCAACCGATTCATTGATTGATGAAAGCATTATTCGCCGAGAACATTTTTATTTGATTGATCGATATAAAGGGTGATCCATTTAGTGAAGTTATCACGGGCGTCATCTAGTCTGCGCCGTCAAACGCAATATCAAGAAGCTATGCAGTGTCGAGTCTCCCTGTCCCGACGGGACGCCATGCTGTCAAAGTACACAGTCTCTAAAGCTGTTTCTTTTGTTTCTTTCGCAAACATTTTTATTATAATCGCGAAAAAAGAATTATTTCGGTACAATTTATCGAGACTTAAGTAAACCTTGCACATAAAAGTTCCTTTTTATTTGTCTCAGGAGTTTTAGCTAATTAAATAGTGCACAGTAGCTCTGGCTTAAATAAGATAAGTAAAATATTCATATTTTTTTTCGTGATAACTGCTTCTGGAATTAACTAAAAAAAGAAAGCAATAAGTGAAATAAAACGCATTCATTAAAATGTATGTTTTTTCGTCACTAACTCTACAAATCTTAGCAATTGTGTTCCCCATGTGTACGTTATATTTGTAATTTCGCAATAGTTTACCCATTCTCTTAGCCTGAACATTTGACCACTGAACTGAGTCGGTCAAAGATTGTCGACTGATTGGTTAAAAACTCTTAATCGAGTCACAGACGTAGCTTTTTCATATCGTAAATCAAGAAAAAAGTAAACGGCTACTTGATTTTTCGAGAAGTTGAATAGGTAGCAATGCGCAACGACTAAAATAAGTACCTGAAAAAAAAAAAAGACTTGTTTGTCAGCGCATGTAGCATTATTCTTTTTCGTGCGCAAATTTAAATTATGGTCAGAAAAATAATCTGAAAATAGTTTTTTTTCTTTAAATGTGAAACCTCACGTCTTTTCCATAATGTGTAAAATAAATTGCTTCCATTTTACTTGAGAAAAAGAGAGAGAGAGAATGAAGAGAGAGAGAGAGAGAAGAGAAAGAGAGAGAGAGAGTAGTGTGTCTGCGCGCGTAATTTGAATATGACGTAGCAGCGGAATTTAGCACCCGCGACTCAGCGGCAGCCGAACACGTCACGCCTGCGTTTCAGTTTCCTTCCACTACACGTGGTTGGCGCCACCGCGGTATCACAGATTCATTGGCTCAGAAGAAATATTCACAGCATGTTGAAGCCACCATTTAATTGCTCTATTGGTGACAAAGAAGAAACACCTTAAAAAGCCCCTGAAAAGAAAATTTTTTTTAACAGTTTGGTAGGGGCACGCGTGTCAAGAAATAAATTTTACGCGATTTTTTTAAATATTTAATGCAATATTGACGGCGTGAGACGCAATTTAATCGGCAGTCACCTCCCTTTCCACTTGTTTTATCTCCCGGCATTTCGGGCGAGAGGTGGATCGGCTTGGCCATCACGTTGAGGTGGAAGGAGTGTATGACCATTCCGTGACGTCATGGACTTTGCGCGCAGAGCTTAAAGTAAATCTCGCGCCGTCAATATCGCTCTAAAATTGTTTCCTTGCTTTGCGTAAAATTAATTTCTCGACACGCGTGTCCCCATCCAGACTGTCTTTAAAAAGAGCCATTTTTTTCTTTTCACTGGGGACTCTTTTAAAGCAATAATTTATTTTTATTTTCTTAAACTTTATAAATTTGCCGCTTTTATGAGTTTTTTTTTCAACCGCTATCAGAAATTTTAATTAAGTCTGCCGGATGATCGCTTGGGGCGGTGCCACACAAACGATTCAAACTGTTTGTTCTGCCAACAGCGCGAATAAAGCCGCCCGTCTCGCAGAAGAAAGACTGGGTGGGTAGCCTTTTGTTACTTCGTCGAAACGAGTGCTTTTTGGGTGTGATTACGGCTTCGTAGCCACGCTATGTCAAATCCCGTTTTTATACACGTGCCTTATTGAGAGTTGCTTTGTGAATTTAACCACAGTTTCCTGCGCAATCGCACCAGACATTGAATCTTGGATAGTGTAAATAATCTCTAGTCGAGGAATATGAGCGAGATATAATAAACAACTGGAGGAGTTACCGAAGACATTAAAGTTCCGGACGAGGCTCAAAGCAATTGGGCACGTTGGCACTCAGAGTAGACGATTTGTTTGCGTTACCTAAGCCGTATAAAAGAAGAAAAAGAAACACCGTTTTGGAAGAGATATTAAGTCCCCCAAAACTTATTTGTACGACGTTTCAAACGGCCAAAAATAGCATGTAGCAAAAAAAAAAAAAAGAAGAAGAGAAAGAAAAAACATTTCTGGACACGTTGGTCATTAAGCTGCCCGCCAGAGCCGAGAAAGCAACGCTCGGTCACGGTCTTCTAGAAGATTCCCATTCATTCTCGCACTAGTTGTAACTTTCCCTTTGCTTTGTTGTTCTCGAAAGTGCCAGTTCATCCTCGCCCCGAGCGCGCGACGCTCGAACTTCCTTCGCCGAACTTTCGAGATAGCGACGCACGGTAGATAAGCAGCTACCCGCGACCTTGTCGAGTCAGAGTCCCGCGCGCTCTGTTGTCGCCGCCGAATCGCCGCCTGCTTTTCTGCTGCCTCGACGCTCTTTCGTTCTTTACTTATTTTTGGTTGGCACAAGTTCGCCTATTAAACCGTTATTTTTGAGTTCACTGCTCGTCTTCGTGTCACCTCCGTTCGTGACATTTCTGGTGGAGGTGCGGGGTATGAAACCCGTGCAGCGTACCCCTACAAGAACTCGTTCAGCAAGCCCCATTACCCGACGACCTTCCGTTGAAGACTCGGAGCATCGTGCCAGCCGCCGTCTTCAAGGGCAAGCTCCTGAACTCGGACCACTCCCGGCGAGGACAAGGCAAGCGATAACGACGATGGCTTCCTCGACGGCGCAGACCACAGTAGCACCACCCGTCGTTTACCTGCCCGTCGCCCCTCGGACTCCGACACCTTTCCACGGGGAGATCCACGAGGACGTCGAGGACTGGATTCAGCACTACGAGCGCGTGGCACGCCATAACGGATGGACCGCCGAGCAGTACCTGCAGAACCTCTACTTTTCGTTGGAGGGTACTGCGAGGCACTGGTTCGAGAACCACGAGGCTGCGCTCACGTCGTGGGACGCCTGCGTCACCGAGCTGAAGCGGGCGTTCATGAATCAGCATCGTAGGCAGCGGGCCGAAGACCTTCTCCAGGCGAGGACTCAAGGCCCCAACGAAACGGTCACCAGTTTCGTTGAAGACATCCTCCGCCTGAGCAGCCGCGCCGACCCGCAAGCTACCGACGAGAAGAAATTACGCTTCCTTATGAGGGGCGTGAAAAGCGAAATCTTCGGCGGACTTATTCGCAACCCCCGACGACCGTCGAAGAATTTGTTGCCGAAGCGACAAACATCGAGCGGGCGTTAATGGCCCGAGCGAGCCACTACCATCGGCTCAGCAACGTCTCCACTTTGGCCTCGACCCGCTCCGAGTTCAGCACTGGTGCCGACGAGCTTCGCGACATCATCCGAGACGTCGTCCGAGAGGAGCTCCGAAAGCTGCTCCCCGCTGCTGAGCGTCCGGCGTCGCTGTCAGTCGCCGAGATCGTGCGCGAGGAGGTGCAGCGAGCCGTCCAGCCGGAGTCTCCCGTCGACCTGCCACCACCGGAACAACCGACGGTGAGCTACGCCGCCATGGCCCGACGACCGCCACCTGCTGCCCGTCAACTTCCTGCGCCACAACGACGGGACGCACCAGCACAGCCGCACCCCCGACGTCTCGGCGATCGACGTCAGTACGTCCGGCAAGAACAACCGGCGCCCAGGAAGACCGACGTTTGGCGCACGGCCGATCGACGCCCGCTTTGTTACCACTGCGGGGAAGCTGACCATGTCTACCGCCGTTGCCCGTACCGACAGCTGGGGCTACGCGGTTTCCACCCCGACGACCCGCGACCACGCTACGGCGAGCGACCCCGGGACATCGACGAATACCTCCGCCGGTCGCCATCCCCGGGACCGTCTACCCGCCGCGGTTTCCGATCGCCGTCACCCCAACGCCCTGCATCGCCTCATACGTAGGTCCCGCCGAGAAAGCCTGTCTCCACATGCCTCGCCGGGAAAACTGAGTGCGGCAATACCGGGAGGTGGTATTGCCGATGACGAACGACGCCCTGCTGCCCCACGACCCGACGGACGACGGCACCGACGACGCCCAGCTGGTCACCCAACGAGCAGAAGAGGTGCGCCAGCTAGCTCGCCTTCGCATAAAGGACCAGCAACGTGTCGACGCTGGTCGGTACAACCTTCGTCGCCGCGACGTGGAGTTCCAGCCCGGAGACAGGGTGTGGGTGTGGACGCCCATTCGCCGCCGCGGACTCAGCGAAAAACTGTTAAAACGCTACTTCGGACCCTACAAGGTCATCCGCCGCCTTGGGGACTTGAACTACGAGGTGCTCCCCGACGGAACCCGACCATCAGGACGCCGCCAGCCACGACCCGAAGTCGTCCACGTCGTTCGACTCAAGCCGTTCTACGCACGATAGGATTGCGACACTGCATGTTTATTTCGTTTCACCGTAAATTTTTTAGCCATTTCTGTTTTCCTTTCACGTTGCATCGGGACGATGCACTTTTAAAAGGGGGATAATGCCGCCCGCAGAGCCGAGAAAGCAACGCTCGGTCACGGTCTTCTAGAAGATTCCCATTCATTCTCGCACTAGTTGTAACTTTCCCTTTGCTTTGTTGTTCTCGAAAGTGCCAGTTCATCCTCGCCCCGAGCGCGCGACGCTCGAACTTCCTTCGCCGAACTTTCGAGATAGTGACGCACGGTAGATAAGCAGCTACCCGCGACCTTGTCGAGTCAGAGTCCCGCGCGCTCTGTTGTCGCCGCCGAATCGCCGCCTGCTTTTCTGCTGCCTCGACGCTCTTTCGTTCTTTACTTATTTTTGGTTGGCACAAGTTCGCCTATTAAACCGTTATTTTTGAGTTCACTGCTCGTCTTCGTGTCACCTCCGTTCGTGACAATATGTAGAGCCCTGCGCATACGCGGATCACCCACGGATCATCCGCAGAGTATCCGCAGTCAACTGGCGGATTGCGGATCGGATGCTGATTCCAGGAGCTGCGGAAGTCGATATCCGCTGGTCGGGATCTGCATTTTTGCCGTGGCGGCCCATACGCGTGTGCGACCGCAGGGTGTAGAGTGAATAAGTGGGTGAAACTATGAAATGCATCATCGAAGTTCCGCAAAAGCAAAATACTCCCTTCGAAAAAAAAAAAAAAGGTTTTTAAGGGGGAAAAGTTGTTCTTTGCCCCAAGAAAGACTTGGCTCTCACCAAAGATTGTCTAAGAGCGTTCTATCAGGCCAAAAATGCGGTCCCAAGAAGAAAAAAAGTAAGCGTGTTCTTTTTGGGCAGGGAAAGAGAAGAAAACGTTATTCGGGCAAAGAAATCCCTAAACGTACAAGCCCCAAGAAAGTAGAAGGAGCCTCCTTCTCCCCTCAGTGCACTCGTGTCTTACTACTATGTTATATCCGAGCGCTTCGCTTCGGTGAGTAGCCACCTTTCCTCTTCCACTTTTTGATTGTTTGACCTAAATAAAATGACACAATGTTATTTGTTCACCTTTTGTTGATTTTCATGTTTAGAAACTACGGGTCTGCTTGAAAGGGGGTGTAACAAAAGAAAGAGAAAAACAGTATTACATTTTCATTCCTTTTGAGAGTATCTTCTGGATAGAGTGTCTCAGACTCTCAGGACGACCTCATAAGCGCGATCATTTTTCCAGTGACGTGAAGTGTCTCTGGAAGGATGATCACTTATGATAGAAGTACAATAAAACAAAATACGAGAGAATAACTTTCACCGTATTCCGATTCGAAGAGTTTTTCGTACAAAGATCAGCAGACGACTTGCAAGATAACATCCAGATGCTTTTGTTTTTTCATACACGTTTGATTTTTAGATGTAAACTGAATGCACGGATTGCGGGTCGGATACTGTTCCAATTTTTTCGGATGCGGTTCGTATGTGGATACAAAGTATGAAGATGCAGATTGCATGCGGACACAAAAAATTTAAAAACACTGCGGATGGCATTCGGGTGCGGATACGAAGTCTGCAAATGCGTGTTGGATACGGGTGATTAAATAGTTATCCGGACAGGGTCAGTCATAAGTATCCTTAAAATGCGGTGCCATTTTTTTATTACTTATTTAATTTTTAGCCAGTTCTATGGTGTGACGTAATAGTGTGCCTAAAAATATACGTTCTGAAAAAAAAGAGTAAGGCTGTCAAAAGAATACGCCCATCTAGTTCAAGTTTCGCGTTACCAATTACCATTGTTCCGAAGGAGGATTTGTTTTTTCGTCTATGCGCGGCTTACAGGATGATCAACTAACAAACCGATCTATTCCCGTTCCCACCGCCAGTCACGTGAACGATGGCTTCGATTCGTGGCCTAGAAAACGGACATAGATCAGTTTATGTTGGTTGATCATTCCGTAATCCGTGCACAGGTGAAAAGACCCATCCTCTTTCGGAACAATGGTAACCAGTGACGCGAAACTTGAAATAGATGGGCACATTTATTTGCGCGTCTAGCATCTTGTGCCGGGACAATTAATTTCCACAGTTCATACATCAGCTTGCGGTTCACAAAAAAATATATATATCAATCTTTTTTTTTCAATATACGAGGTGCATGTTTTTTTGGTCTTAGCGCTCCTTGTGTGTTTGGTTACCCTTCAGATGCGCGCACGTGCTCGTTTTCTCCCGAGCTCAAACAATGACGGCGCTTGCTTGCCCGTCTCGTCATCGCAGATTCCCTGCGCGTTCTCTGTTTACCTTTGGTAGGCGTGCAACCCCCCCCCCCCCCCACACACACACACACACGCACACAGAACACTTTCCGGCGTTCTAATGCGCCAGGGACACTTTTTGGAACACTTGCGTTGCGTATTGCTGCGCAGTGCTAGTCATCTTGGCTAACCAGGATTCAGCCTCAATGATGGTATGAACAGCGCTACATAGAAATAAAGCAAACTCTCCAAGATTACACGGTGCTTTCAACGGGAGGCATGAAAGCTCGTGACGTCACGTTTTTTGTGAGCTACGTGCTCACTGCCTTCTAAAAAGGATCTAAGTGGAACGGCAGTCGTGAAATGGCTCTTGATATTTGCAAATAAATATACGCCAAAACATACCTAAAGTTTCAGATAAAAAAGAAAAGAGGTCGGTCGCGAAAATTTTTTAATTATATAAATTTCGGAGTATTTGGAAAACAGAAAGACTATCCCGCTGACAGGATTAAAGCAGAAAAAATAAATAAAAACAAGGGTAAATAATGCGGGGGGTTCATTTTTTAGTCCGCACTCTCCTCAAGTTTTGAGCTATTTCAATTAATTATAAAGAAAGTAATTTTATTAGTTTCTTTAATTCTGTAGTTTATTATATTATTTTTGCCCTGACGCTGCCAGTATCGGGGCCTTCGGTTTTGTCAAGCAGTCTATCTGACAGTTTGTTCTGCAGGGTTCCTGCGTTATGTATTTTCGGTGCAAAATAAACGTTATCATCATTATTACATTATTATTAATTCAGCTGACAGTACAGGCTATCCACATTGAGAATAGCTGGCGCGATGTCGAGGAAAATCCCGCAATTTACTGAATATAGTTTCTTAAAATAGCTTAGCTTCGCGTTTTCTGTTTGTTTATGCTGCAGAGTTTAATAATGTATAGAGACAATTGTGACACTAGCGTCCTCTAATTCGAATCCTCACTCCTTCAATAACGCGATAGCGTTTCGAGGTGTCTCGATGTTCGAACATTTCGGCCGGAATGAGTACAATCGTATTAGTAGTTTCGTAGTTTCGCGCCTAACATATTACAATCATTCTCCGCGTTTCGCTTCTTTCACGAACATTCACCTCTAAACACATCCTGAGCGTTACAAGTAGCGATGGTCATACACACAGGTAATGGTCAACACAACATGCACAAACGCAATGGTCAACACAGTTTTTGCGTTACATCCGTCGGTGAGCTCATACAGGTTTGACTGCGTTCCGATATAGTACATGTTACTCCGGAGAACGCCCCAGTGACTTGTTTTTGTTCAGGTAGAACGCGGATCAATATTAACGGGAAAGCGTTTAGGAGCTCGTGTCGCGGAAAATGTGGCGTCGGCGTGAAGGGAAAATCATGATTGGTTGTTAGGGTGACAGCCACATGACCTCGCGCGGGAATTTCGAACAACCCAGAACGCTCACGTGAACCGTGACGTCACGTGTGGAATGAAAGCGAATAAAGTAATGATTTTCAATAATTGCGTATTAAAGGTCGCCACATGTCTTAAATCAGTGGTCGGCTGCCAGCGGCCCGCGGCCCGGATCCGGCCCGCGAGGCTGTATCCTGCGGCCCCATGCCCCCCCCCCCCAGCGCTCTCCCCCTCCCCAAACGCGGTCAGCGAAAAGAGAAAAAATTACACCATCTTTCCGAGGGGAACCATGGGGTGATGCGGAGCATCGTGTTGGTTCCCAGGAAAGAGTCAGTTGCGTGCTGACGTCGAGAGATGGCGCCACCGACTGCCCTAGCGTTACCCCCTACGCGAGCCTTCGTCGCGGCTCGCGGCAGAGAAACTTGGAACGCTCGCCGTTTATTTTTTTTCACACTTGAAGGAGAGGAGACTAGAGGAGGAGAGTTGCGCGTGCGCGCGCGGTGTGAGGAGAAGCGAACGCACGCGCAGTGCACGCAGCTGGTAGAGAGAGCGAGCGGAGAGAGTAACGCGCAGCTGTTGGAGAGAGGAAGGAGGAGAGTTGCGCGTGCGTAGTGCGAGTGCGGACTACGACGCCGCGGGACATAGCCCTGAGCAAGAGATGCTCCGCATCTAAAAAAAAGATGATAAAGTTGACTACATGAAATTGAAAGAATAAAACAGGAGGACAAGCACAGGACAACCAGTTGACTAATTCGCTGCTCGTTGCCTGCCCGCGTTAATAATCCCGTGCTTTTAAGTACACCTTGTTTTAACGTATGTTCATAAATGCGACCCTATATTATATCAAAATACCGGGTGAAACAAGGAGACAGCAGGCTCTTTAAATCGACCAGAAAATTCGGTTTCTTAACCTATCGCGCTACGACTTTGTGCAGCGTTGCCCACAGATGGTGCACTTTTTTCTGTAAAATTTGCAAAGAGCGAACTTACCTGAGGAAAAAGTAAAGAAAGAAAAAGGCTTAGCTCCTATGGAAACGCAGCGACGCCACCGGTCTTCAAACAACACGGCGCCGTTTCGCACGGGAGACAAGAGATGGCGCAACGAACGCCGCCAACGAACGAGCACACGGCGCCGAGAGCCGGCACTTTAGCAGACGATCCTTTCGACTCAAAGCGGCTCGCGTTCCGCAGGCGGCGACAGTCGCAGAAACAAAAACAGGCGCGGTAACAACAAGGAACTGCAGTTCCTTGTCTGCTAAAGACGGCGGCTCTCGGCGTCGTCTGCTCGTTCGTTGGCGGCAGTTGGCGTCGCGACCGCTTGCGCCATCTCTTGTCTCCCGTGCGAAACGGCGCCGTGTTGTTTGCAGACCGGTGGCGTTGCTGCGTTTCCATAGGAGCTAAGCCTTTTCTTTCTTTACTTTTTCCTCAGGTAAGTTCGCTCTTTGCAAATTTTACAAAAAAATGCACCATCTGTGGGCAACGCTGTACAAAGTCGTAGCGCGATAGGTTAAGAAACCGAATTTTCCGGTCGATTTAAAGAGCCTGCCGTCTCCTTGTTTCACCCTGTAGATACGAAACTATGAATTACAGCTTACTGTTTATTTTCGCCTTTATTCGCATGGTGTATGCCGCATACCATAGCCTCCGCTATACTGACAAAAGCCTGGCAGATCGTCACGTGACGCGGCCGCCGAAAGTGTAAAGATAGAGCGACAGACAAGAGTCATGTAACGGGCGCCCCGCTGCGGCGAGAAACCGAAACATACTTGTCCCTAGCGATGGAATGTCCGCTCGTGCTTCTCGCGTTCCTCAGGCTACCGCGTCTTCTCTCGTCGGGTCTGAAAATCATGTTTCGGGTCTCGCCGCTGCAAAAGCTGTGCGCTGAATACTGGACTCCCTGAGAAATGCTCTGTGCTACCAGATCCTCGCGCTCCAAATCTGTGACCGGGCACTCTATGGCTCCGTCATCGAACTGCCAGGCTTTGTGAGTATAGAGGAGGCTATGCATATGCACTCTAAAAAAGCCCGTGCGTCTACTTTCCCGCACAATACTCGGAGAGCCAATCACCGCAACTTACGGAGGCAGCTCAGCGAATGAAGATACCGAAACATATGTTTAGACAAAAAACAACAACAACAACAAAAAGAGCGCACTCTGAGTTGTGACATTAAGCAATGCAAGCGTGACGTTTTGCATTGCTTAATGTCACAACTCGGACTGCGTTTTTTGTCTAAACATATGTTTCGGCATCGCCATTCGGTGAGCTGCCTCCGTAAGTTGTGATGAAATGATTGGT
Organism: Ixodes ricinus; assembly: GCA_037355805.1. Classification (NCBI taxonomy): domain Eukaryota; kingdom Metazoa; phylum Arthropoda; class Arachnida; order Ixodida; family Ixodidae; genus Ixodes; species Ixodes ricinus. Next base: position 15,280 of record JAZHYW010040417.1, on the reverse strand, counting down.
TCTCCTAGTGTTGTGCGGGAAAGTAGACGCACGAGCTCTTTTAGATATAGCATATACAGAAAAATCGCGGTAGCACTTTAAACAATCCTGACGGTATGGTAATTCGTCGAATAGTTCTTTTTGGGTCTGTAAACATTGGTGCAATCGTTGATGTACCGAGACTCACACCGCGACTTCAGACGAGAACGCCATTGGTTGTGCGGCTATGGTCACATGTTCTCCTACGCCAGCCAATAAGAGTCGTTGACTATATTGCAACGGTCGCCGAAGTTCGAGATGTACCACGGCAATAAAATCTGCTAAATTTGGCGGGCAATGTTTCCCCCACCATATCGAGTTGTTTTAGCACGTCACATGGGACGCCTTTTATTGACGTAACGCTGAAAGTGCCTATAGTCCTTTCATACCGCGTATCTCAAGTAAAACGAATAGTGCGCACTGACGCTGCCGGACTGCCTACGTAAAATAAACGAAGTAGGAATGAGAAAAATAGGCAAATTTGACATTAAAAGTATAAATAGCGTGTAGTTGGTTTGCTTGCTGTTTATTTAGTGAGTTCAAGCGAAATTTAACTACATGTGAAAAAAGTAAAATTGTGTTAGAATCGTACAAAAAGAGAAAATGTAAGTAATATAATGACGCAAGCTAATAAAAAAAAAACAAAACAAAGCAAACAAATTTAAGGTTTGAACGAGATTTCTGGAATAAGCTGGAAGAAGTTGGTCTTTACGTTGGCTAAGCTGGAGATCAAAGGGAATGCGACGGATTTTTAATTAAACCTTTCTAATTAAAAGCTCCTAATGAACAATCAGCGGCGCTAATAACCAGTAAGAGTTATAAATTAATTTGCACGGCCTTTCAAGAAAAGCACCCTGTTCTCTGAATCGAGAATTAGGTTTACTTGCGAAGTTTCAAAGCGTCCACTTTCACCGAATGAAGTGGCGAAGGTTTCTCGAAATGGCATTTCTTGGGCCAGCGATGCAAGAAAAGAGAACCTGAAAAGTTTAAGGCCGCGCATTTGAAGCGGACATCTAATTATGAATTTGGCAGCCAGCAAAGAGCATGTAGAGCAGGTACTGTAATATTTGAATTGTTCGGAGAAAGCGACCAATCGAAGCGAGCTGGTTTAATTTGAAAGTAATTACAGCCCAGGAACGGTTCAGTTAGGTGATTCAAGCTTCAAAACCACAGCATCATAAAAAAAAAACTTAAATGTATTTTGATTTTCGAAGGATGCCACACACCACTCAACAAACAACTTATATATTTGCAGTTATGTTTCGATCTATCAATCAAAGCGTCATATGCGAAATTGCATTTTATGAGCGCAGCTAACGCCATCTCCAGTCCCACCCTTCTAGACACGCGACGCCATGCCAAGAGTTGACACGTCCTATTTGTGTAGTTTTTTTTGGTCCTTTTTTATTAAGCTTTTAAGTCTGAGGCCAGATTCACGAAACGATCTTGCGCCAAAAATGTGCGTAAGACAAAACTTAAAAACAAATTCGTATTCACGAAACGAAATTTTCGTAAGTTTTGCGCAGGTTACGACGAAATCCTACGACAGCTCTGAAGCTGTCTTACGCACTTCTTACGATCATATCAGCATGGCCGACAGCGTCGCTCAGCTACTCGGAAGCAACGACCAACGAACGTTTATTTTTCTACGTGCGCTTCTCACGCGTCCCGACTTCAAGCAGCGAGAAAAAAGTACTTGAAACAGACCACGACGAACAAGAACGCTGGATCCACAAACACCCGGGAAAAGCTCCAACTTAACGATTCCACCGCCACCGACCAAGCGAGCTCGGCAGATAGGCCTAGCAGGCACTCCGACTCCGCGCAGCGGTGCCAGCTGTGCTCTGACGGTCCTTGGCCAAGACCGTCTGCCCACGACCGGCTGGTGTGCTGAATGGAATATGCCCGCGCGACCCTTGTGAACCCTTCCCGTGTTATAGTTTGATCGCAGACCTCAGTTTTAGATTAAGAGGTCAATCTCTTCCTCTTGTCGTCTCCTTGTTTTCCGAGGTAGCGGTGACGAACGCTGTCGTCGAAAAGGGGCTCTCATCGATTCTATATCTCTTTGTTTTGTGTGATATAGAGCTCAAATAAACGCCGTATGGATTACCTTCGCAACACGGTATGTACACTTTGTTATTAGTATTCCATTTTTATCCTGACACGACTGCACCTCACTGCCGATCGCTATAACAGTTCGTGGGTCGCAATGCCGGTCCAACCTTTCTTTGCCGGGTGTCACGTCAGCATCGAGTTGCAATCGTAAAGAATCGGTCCCGAAGCGCTTATCAATTCGCGGTCTAACAGCGCGAATCCAGCGCTTCGATCAAACGCGCGCGTCCGCTCCGAGTGTGAACATGTATTACGTGGCTCTTGCTGACACTCTCGTAGTTCATTTCCGAGGCCGCGAAAAACGCCGCGGCAGTTTGTTTCCATCTACGTCGCTTTGCAAACGACTGACACGGGCCGTCTTTTACCAACGATGACAGTTGTATTGACTTCGTAGCGATCGAGTTCGTAGCAGTCAACGGAGGCGGTTACGCATCCCGGCCTCGGCATTCGGGCGTGTTTAAATCGTGTTAGCGTCGACATATCACTGCACGGACACGAACCCCAGACAAGCAGTGGCAGAAAGGCCGCCTGTGTTTGTTACGAAAAATCCACGTGCTCCGAACGGCTCCGAACCATGCCAAGCTCTCCGATTGGTTGTTCGTGCTGCCGAACACGCCGCCGCCATAACAACAGCACCGGTAAGTTCTAGTTTTTCCGTACGAGAACGTCGCTTTTCTCCTTTCACTTAAGAACGCGTTCGTGAATACCGATTTCTCCTCTTCTTACGATGTTCTTAACTTACGAACTTCTTAGCTAAGTTGTCGTAAACTGAGAAGCTCTTCGCGAATCTGGCCTCTGGTGAAGTCTTCTCGAAGCGTCTCGAAGTTCTATCGCCCGCCTCTTCTGTCTCTTTTTTTTTCTCCCCATTTGAGTTATGTGGCCGGCGGAGCTAGCAGAGCATATGTTTAGCGGCCGGCCAGCTCTGCTTGACAGTGGCACGTTTCACTTTTATTAAGATCAAAGTTAGATATAGTATGAATTCAATTCTGCATTAAAGATACCGTAAAAAAAGCGTAATTGTCCCGTTTATAAAAAAAAAAAACACACACTACATTTAGTCGAAGAAAAATAAAATAACCCTCGGTATCTCATTTCGTATTAAAGGACGGCAAGGTCTCATGGACGTTTCAACAACGACGTTCAAACTGAAGGCCTTAGATATTTATAAATTCCCTTTAAAGTGCTCTTGCAATTGAATTTTAAATTTACACGCTGCGACAGGCCTAGTGTGAAATGGCTGCTTTCACATCTACGCAGAGCCCACGGGAAGCCACCTTCCCAGCTGCATATAGTCACATTGTTTTGAAGCGCCGCTTTGCTTCACTTCTCATTCAAGTCTGGTGAGGGGAAAATATTCCCAGCTTCTAGCGATGAGACGTCGTCATTGTCGGCTTTCTGCTCACTCTCAGTTTAGGATTCATATAGGCCTGGAACTAACTCTCTTTTTAACCAAACTAGGAAACTTCTCTTGTCTGATACTGCGTTGAGTGAGCACGCGTTAGAAATAAGGGTTATATACGAAGAGCCGAATTAGTCTCACGAACTCCGTTGTTCGTAAATGCCGTTCGGCGTGAATGCTATTTTCAGTCGTCGTGCGGCGCGATGTAAACATTTAAATCGAACGTCTCTTAGATTTCAACCGCATTTGAGGTGACGTTCGAATGGGGAGATTACAACTTTTAAAAACAAACGTACCGTAACTTTACAACCTTCGCACAAAGATATAGTCTAGTTTAACATAAGAACTAGAAGGAACGAGATCCACTTTGAAATTACTAGAAAAAAAAATTAACGTCACGACCTTTGTTTCTGAACGCACCAATCTTCGTCGCCACGAAGAGGGACAATCATCGGCCAATATCTTTTTTTTTTCAAGATTGGCACCAACAAAAATGAGCCTCCGTATGATTAAGCAAAAAAAGAAAATTGTTGTGGCCTTTCTTATAAACGATGCGTCTCCTGTGGTTCAGTTGTTAAGGCAACAGACAGTAAATAGTTGGTGTTGGAGCGCGCTCGACTACACTTCGTTCCATACTATAAAGCCGGAATATCGCTGATACGTTACACCAGACCAAAGAGAGTCTGCCAGCACTGTGTGAGGAGTGTTTTGTTTTTCTTTTACGATGAACTGGTCACATTGGTCAAACAAAAGATAGATTGCCTGCAGAAATGTTCGAAGCACACAAGTGTATAAACCGAGCTTTGTTCTTACACGATGGACTGGTCACCATTGTTCAAACAAAAGATTCAATGCCCGCAGAAATGTTCGAAGCACACATGTGTATAAAGCAAGCGTAAGTCGGGTTCGAAGGCTGATTTTTGTCATTTTGCACGAAGGGAACACCAGGTCCTTTGTACGATGCTCGAGTAGTGTGACTTCGGCTGGAGCCGAAGCTCTGTCGAAACCTAGAAGACACACGCACACGCACACGCACGCACGCACGCACGCACGCACGCACGCACGCACGCACGCACGCACGCACGCACGCACGGACACGCGTATGCGGAGTGCAAGTTCGTCTGCTTCTTCTGCAGGGGCTATTGTGACGTCAGAACAACGCCGAGCTCTGATTGGCTCTGATTCAAGGACAGTGGGTAGACCTCAAAGCCAGCTGCCTCGAGGTCTACCAACTATCCTTCCAGTCAGAGCCAACCAGATCTCGGCGTTGTGACGTCACCTTAACCCGTGCAAAAGAAGCAGACGAACTTGCACTCCCCTACACAGACTAAAAGCGCGAAGTCGCGGCGGTGGACTCTGCGCACGATTTGATCAGCCGGCGGACGAGAACTCACGAAACAGACGGCGCGAGAGCCGCTACCTTTTACGCCTTTGAAACTGCCCAATTGCGACACCCCCCCCCCAAAAAAAAAGAAAAGAAAGAAAAGAAAAGGGATTGGTGTTGAAGTTTCGGAATCACCTAAAACAGGCAAACACGGGAACGCTGATTGGACGCGATACAGCATTAGCGTTCGACCGGAACAAGCGTCCAATCAGAGTGAACGCTAGGCCCGGCCGAACGCTGGCGTACATACCAGTCGCGTCCAATCAGCGCTTTGTCTCTTTTTAGGTGACGCTGCTAATTTAGGACCGAGGCTTATGGCTATCGAGGAGGTCTGTTGGTGATTGGCCTCCTTGGCTCGTGACTTCAGTTGCGTTTTCACTTAACGTAAAATCAAGTATAGCGTTCACGGAAGCACCCCATTTCGAGTCGTCCCCTAAAAAAATAAAGAAAGAAAAGAAATCATCTTTCTAAGGTTGGTTCAAGGAGCGCGCCGTCGCATTCATTTTGAGCTGCCTCCTCGAGGACGGGACTCATCCATCGGCCCCGGTAAAGTGCTCTCGGCCGTCCACCGTCCAAACTTACGATGGACCGCAAGGGGCGCTACGAGCCACCCCAGCCAACCCGACGAAGCGAACGTATGACGTTTCCTGCGCCGCAAAGGTCACGCAACAGTCACGCGGCATTGAATTGCTTCCGGTGGCCCGTAGCGTCCTCGTCGGTTCATCCTAGGGTGGAAAGAAGTACGCCCGCTCTCGTCGTCTATAGAGCCGCTCTACCCTACACCTGGCCGAGCGAGCGTGGAAAGGAAGGCGCAGACCGGTCGGTATGGCACTCCGAAGAAGGCCCCCTTTCTCCTCCCCGTCGAGCACCAACGGAACTCGAGTCCGCTCTTCTGTCTCCTGGGGTCTGGGCTTGGACGGTAAACAACGTTCGCACACCGAACACGCCGCCGAGTGACGTTGACAGACAAGCGGCGTCGGTGCTTGTAGCGTTTGAGCGCGGGGGGACTTGGGGAGTTGTCCGAGGCGGCCGTCCATTACTCCACTCTTCCGACGGCTGCCTTTGTCTTTACCTTTTCGTTTCTTTCTTTTTGGCGCCTGCGACGTCTCTCCCGGTTTGTTTCGGGTCGTTGCTTTTCTATGTGTGTTGACTGGATACTGTGGGTACCGTTAGTGGCCGACACGTGGACGGAGCGGCGTCCGAGTGGCTGCCGGAGTGTTTGGTCGGGAGCCAACAGTCGGCACGTGCTTCGCCCGGTGGGAATGCTTCCACTTGCTATGTGTTTGTAGACGCTTTTAGAGCGACAGCTCTTAGGCGCCCGTTTCCGGCCTCAGCGGCGTTGCCGTTGGCGTAACCGCGCGTTGCATTATGAGACGTTTCCCATATTGACGACACGTGTGACGTCACGAAGGTCACTAGGGTCACGAGTGACGTCACGAAGGTCATGAGTGACGTCACGAAGGTGACTCGTGAAGGTCACGACGAAGGTCATGACCTTCACAGTGACCTGCACGAGGCCTTCACGAGTGACGTCATGCGTGACGTCACGAAGGTCACTCGTGAAGGTCACGACGAAGGTCCCGACCTCTACGAGTGACTTTCATGACGTCACGAGGGTCACTCGTGAAGGCCTCGACGAAGGTCACGAGTGATGTCACGAGGGTCACTAGGGTCACGAATGACGTCGCGAGGGAGATTGGAGGGAGGGGAGTAGGAGAGGATACCCTCCTATCCGTACCCTCCCCTCCTTCTCCTCGAAAACTGCGCTCTATTTCGGCAATGCAGAGAATTGTAAACGTCTTTAATTTTTTTTGTATACATTAATTAATGCGTAGGGTGTAAAAAATAGAGGGGAGAAAAGTGGCTTGTCTGGCGGGGAAAATAAAGTTTGTCTTCTCACGTAAGGTGAGACCGGAAACCTACGAGGAGAGCAAGTCGTCTGCTTCTTGCGGTGACGTCAGGAAGGCGCGGAGCTCTGACTGGCTCTGATTGAAGGATAGTGGGTAGACCTCAAAGCAAGCTGCCTTAAGGTTATACCTAGGGTGCCTACATGTTTCAGCTCCGCTTTAGGGTGGCGCCAACTTCTTGTTACCCTTTCCCAGATCCTCTCCCACCGCCATTTTTTTCCACTTCTTATTTCGCTAACGTACAGAGCGCGACACTGTTAGCGCGAACAAGCGACCGCCGGTTTTTCCAGTTTTTCTCTTTGAATCCAAGGGATGTCATCCAAGTTTTTATAGCTACGGAAAGATCTCATTTTGTTCTATAATGTAAGCGATAAAATTTCATGCTCGCTAATACTATTTCGAAGCAAAATGCGAAAATGCGCCGATGTCGTGTTCGCGCTAACAGTGTCGCGATGTGTACACAACGTTGAGTTCCTGTAGTCTCGACACACCGGCAACACTGTGAGGCCACTTCCGTCGGAGGCTCAGCGGGATGGCGGTCGTCGTGGCTGTCGCTCTCTCTACTCGGGTGTTTCATATTTTGAAGTTGCGAGCAGGAAGTGTGCGTTGCTTTTATCGAAACGCGAGTTCCCGCAACAAAATGAAACGCCACAGACCGGCATTGAACACCGAAACCTCGCCGTCGGAACGAGAGCGGTGAGCGCTCCCTAGCCCTAACGAGGATTAGCGGCGTAGTCCGAGCGCACGACCGGCGAGTGTGACAAAATGGTCGACGAAAACAGCGGAGGTTGCCATGGTAACGAGGTAGGCAACGCTGGTTTGTCGGCAACAGGTATCACAAACGTTGTCGCCACCCTAAACAGCGGAGCGGCGGAAACATGTAGGCACCCTAGTTATACCCACTATACTTCATTCAGAGCCAATCGTAGCTCGGCGATCTGATGTCACCACAACCCCTGCAAAAGAAGCAGACGAACTTGCGCTCCGCTTAGATTGTTTCGAATCAAATCCGACAGCAGCCGACGCTACAATCTGGTGGAGCCAATCAAGGAGCGCCAAAAGTGCCTCGTCACGGCGCTGGTTGTCTTTGTGGGTTTGCTACCAACGACAACTAAATCAATCACGTGCAGGGAGAACACCACGATCGAGCGCTTGATTAGTGTGAGAAAATGGTTTAGCCGGTTGCGGCAAACCCCAAAAGAAAACAAGCGCCGTGACGATGCACTTTTGGTGATTCGTCACGTGACGCACCACGTGACGATGCACATGGTGTGATTTTACTTGCGAGTTCGCATTTGCGATGTCGCTCGTGCGGCAAAAAGAGCGTGGTGGAGGCTGCGGTTGCTCAACGCAACAGCTACAAAATTGCAAGAAAAAAATATTCGCACCATGTGAATCATGTTTTAGTTCATCAAGGCTGAACTCCATGAAGCGAATTATGCGACGAATAACTGACGAAAGTCGCCCTACGGCACGCTTGTTTTGCGCGTGACGTAGCGGCCACTGTGCTGATGTCACGCGCTGAGCAAATACAGCCCGGCGAAATTCGTCGATATTTCGTAGCATATCCGCCCCATGCAGTCCAACTTTTGGTCCTCTGGAGACCGGCATCGCGCGCAGCTGGTTCCCGGCGGAGCGTAGCTCTCTTCCCACGTGAAGTAAATTTTTATGCTTGCATTTCATGCCGTATTAGGCCGGGGTCCTACTGCTTATACATCATTGTAATATTTACGTCCTCAGCCCAGCGTGTGATTTCCACATGCCAACGCGCGCATGTCCGTCGATTCAGAAAGCGAGCAATTAAAGAGCCATACGTACCAACACTAAAAATAAAACCCGCAATGAGCCCCTTTTTAAAATTAGTAATAGTAGTTTCTTATAAAGTAAAAAGAGAGTAAAAGCAAGGCGAAAATATAGTCTCCTAGCGGAGGGTCAGCTTTCTCGCCTTGCTAGGGGTGGGGAAACCAAGAGTGGTTGTTAGAGGTGTGGCACAATAAACACGGATAAACTATAAGACACTATGATACGTTATTTACAGTATAATGCAATAATAAGCAAAATGCGTGACTAGTTTTAATATTGGTCCTTTCCACACGAAATACAGGCTGCTATAGCCTGCGGATCTTAAAAGTCAAGCAGTGTGCTTAAAGCCTTTGTTCTCAAATGCCTTGAGCATGCGGGGAACACGAGTGACTAGGTGTTGCCAGTTGGAATATTCAGCTGTTTGAGGGTGGTCACAAGTGTCTCTCGGTGGTTGCTCACCGCTTTGCAATGCCAGAAAATATGTTGGCTGTCCTCCATGGCACCACAGGCACTGCAGGCTGGGGATGTCAGGCGTTTGATGAGATGCAGGCGAGAAGCGGTTCGGGCGCAGCCTACCCTCACCGCATGTTGTAGTGCTTGCTCAGGCCTGCTGAAGCCATTTTAGCGAGGGTTCCAGTGGTAGTTTCAGGGCCTGGGTGAAGTTTCTGAATGGTTTTACAAATAAGGCTGTTTGACGAATTATAGGAATGTACGGAGATTGTTGTTACGACATCCGTATAGAGCAGCACGTGCGAGATCAAATGCAGTCTCTTTCATTTCCATGAATACCAACGAGGGAAGGAATCCACTGAAACTGCATAAAAGCACCTTCCACAACTGCCTTCTGCACTAGGTGGGCCATAGTGTGAGCTAGCGGAGATGCTATTTTCAGGTTTGTCAGTTGCCTCAGAGCTGCTTGGGAGTCGGAGAAGATGACAAAGTGGTGTAGCTCTGCATGCTTGAGAGTTTCTTGTATGGCAAGCCAGATGGCAGCAAGCGCGGCACAGGCGGTGTTCAAGCAGATGTCCAAACGACCTTTTGTGTGAACTCCGAATTCGGGAATGCAATAAGCGGCTGTTGCGGAATTTCTACGTATTCTACCATCTGTATATATGTGCGTTATTCCTGCGTAATTTGTAGTTATCAAAATCTTCGGCAATAGACCCTGCTACGCAATCTGCGACCCTACCTCGCCGATGGCAGGTCAGGAATACTTGCCAGTATTTGCAGATGCTCTTCGTCACTGAGAGGCGGAGGTGTCTCGGGAACGTTGGAAGAATAGCCGATGGTTGATCGAAATTCTGCTTCCATCCTTCCGAAATAAAAAATTACGCCTCGCTATGATGCCTTCGATGAGTTGCGTTGTATTATGTGCACTGGGGAGCTATAGTGAAATGTCGAAGCACACGTTCTTGTGCTTGATGCCGTAGTGGGGAGTCGCCGGCTTCGACGAGTGTGGACACATTTTGTGTGAGTAAGGCAGGCCGAGGCACAACCTTAGCGCCGTTTGGAAGAAAGGTTCAAGAGTTCTTCATTGTGGTCTTGCTATGTCGAGTAGGGGAAGTGCGTGAAGAACTCTGCTCACAATGAGACTCCGAAAGAGCGTCAACAATGATGACTTGAACGGACCCCAGTTTGAAATCGCACTGCGGTGAAGAACGCCACATAGTTTACGAGACTCCCTCATGACGTGCTTAACAGCAGGGCGCCAGCTCACTCTGTCGTCTACAATGACCAAGGTATTTCACTTGCGTCCGCCTTCGAATCCGTTCCCCTTCCCCGCATAGCCTTGAGAATTCGGAACGTAATCGTCCTCGTGGTCTGTAGGTGAGTTCGGAGGTCTTAGCAGTAGAGAATGTGAGGCCAGCTTGATAGAGGAATGCCGAGGTGGTGTTAAAAGCCTTTTGACGATGTGCTTCAACTGTTGTTGTGAGGAGTGTTGGACTGGCACACCTCAGTACGACGTCGTCGCCGTATGTTGCATATTTGACTGGAAAGGTACTTCCCTTTTGTAAAGCAAGGGGAGTGCTGCCATGACAACGTCGAAGAGTAGCGGGCTGAGCACGCTTCACTGTGGCACTTCTTGTGTGCACTCGCGTGGCGTACTCAAATGCCTGGCCAGTCAAACTTAGAGCGTTCGTTTGTTTAGAAAAGGCCAGGGCCGGATGTCCTACCACGATTAGTTGCAATCACTTTATTATGATGTCGCGAGGAAGAGCGTCGAAAGCACGATATATGTCCAAAAACACGGAATGTAGGCCATGTTTCTGTGCTTCGGCCTTTTCAAGAGACGAGGTAAGATCTCCGATGGCATCTACTGTGTATCGACCTCCTGAAGCCCGAAAGTTCGCGTGGGAACGCGTTTGTATGTTAAAGTTGCGAAGTGAAACGGCGGTGGATCATCCTCTCCATTAGCTTGCAGGTGCAGTACGTCAGCGATATTGGATGATACCAGGACAATTAGTTCGAGCGTTTTTCTACTTTATTGACAGCTATCACGGTCGATTGTAGCCAGTCATTGTGTAGCACCCCTCTGCCAGACGGAAAGCTTGTAGTTTGGGTCGGTCTTCTTCGCCGATGTTTATTTGAGCCTGGTTAGTTATACCGTCAGGTCCTGGGGCACCACGTCGACGGCAGCTTGACAAGGCGTAATTTAGCTCTGATAATTGGAAATCGTCATCAACTGACACTTTTAGAAAGTGTGGAAGGCGAGGCCTGGGTACGAAAATAAACTGCCTTTGGTGAGTTGGTGAGAGCGGAGAATTCATGTGCAAATTTTTCTCTGAGGTCAGCGAATAAGAACTGGTTTTTGACGGCGATCGCTGCGGGGTGGTCTTTAGGAGAGACTACAGTGAGTGGGCATTTAACTGTCATTCATGGCAGGCTAGTTCCAGCGTCAATGTTTGAGGAATTACTCCTTTGTTGCCACTGCTGACGGCCCATGGGTCGTCAGCAGTGGCGAAGTTACTTCGCAGATATACCGTACAACTGCAATTGTACGGTATATCTGCGAAGCTTAACTTCAATTCGTCGTGATGTTGTACAGTCTTGGGGTCACTTAGAACGCCTAGCTACTTTTTGAGCTCGCCGGGATGCGGAGCGAAGGTTCAGATATGTCAAGTCTGGGATTGGTTTTGTTGTTGAGAGCACTATTTGTTTAGTGGCGACTTTGAAGGCTGTGGTTACGCCCTCCCCAATTGCTGGAGGATTTTCGTTTGTTAATATCGTGCTAAGAGTTACGCGGTCAATATCCCAGTTGGTAATCTGATGCATTCTGAACGTCCGTGGGATGGCCGTGATGGAAAGGAGCAAGATGGGCACGTGGTCACTTCCCATGTGTCAGGTTCCGCATTCCACACCATCTGTATTTCGGGTGACACGAAGATAAGATCGAGAACACTGCCTGTTTTAAGAATTGCACGAATGAAGGTTTAGCGATCTGTTGTTGAGGCATCTTAAGCCTAGATCTTTCGTTACATCAATGGGCGCATTCCCCCTTTGCGCAATTTTGTCACTTCCCTAAACATGATGGTTCCCATTAAAATTGCCGCACCATGTAATTGGCCGCGTTTTCTGATCCTTCTCAATTCATCGTGATGCCATGGTTGGTGAGGACGTATGTAGCTTGAGACAGCAGTAATATCATGTTTGCCGATTCTTATTGTTACGGATGTATGTTCATTGTGAAGAGTGTTCAAGTCGCTAAGGTGGATTTCTATTTTCTTGAGGTGACTCTGCACAGGTATAGATGCCTTAGGTTTCTCGTCGATGTGCGGGGTCATACTGTGATATTGGACGTAGAGGGATAATCGATGAGGTCCTGGTTGTACATACGTCTCTTGAAGAGCAATAACATTTGGTTGAAGCTTCAGGAGGCGGCGACGAAGTTCGGCGCGTCAAGGCCGAAGAGTATTAACATTCCACTGGATGATTGAGGGAAGCATCTTGACACGAGACACGAACTCGCGCGACCGGCGCGCGCACAGGGGATCCTGCAGCGTTGCTCTCAGGCATCGCTGTGTTGAAAGTTTTCATGATTCCAACGATAGCTGTCTTAAGGAGCATCATTATTTGTAATATTATCTTCAACGTGCTTGGTGGAATTTTTGCAATGGCGCTCCGCAATGCAGAGAAGATGAAGCATATTTTGCTATCGGCGGATGTGGCAGATTCCTGCGTTAGCTCCTCAGACACGCGCCGACCGGAAAGTATACATCCCTGTATGCAAGGTTTCCCTTTGCTCTAGTCTGGGCCATTTGCTACTGGTAATTGTTCGGATCTGACTTTCCTGAGTTTTTTTTTATCAGTGGATGGAGAACCTTAGACATTCGCCAGCCCCAACCTCGGATATATCCAAGGTTGGGGCTGGCGAATGTCTGTCGCACAGGCATACCAGGTAAACCGAGAGGCCAAGGTTGACTTGAATGGGCGTCTTAAATTATGTGCATTAAAAATTTAACAAGAAAAAAATGGCGATCTAGCTAGGTAGTACTTTTCCTTCTCCTCTTTTTTGTTTTGGAATGGTCTTTATAGGGAGTATTCACTGGGCGACATATTTGTGGGTGCTGTTTAGGGCGCTTTTTTGAACCTCAATATTTGGCATGGCGTAATATGATGTGAAAATACTTTATTCGTTTGCTTGATTTCAGTCGTCTCAAAAATGGCTTCCTGCAATAGCATGACTACACTCCTTCTATTTGCCATTGTGCCGTTGCTGAGTAAAGGGCTCTAAAAAGTGAAACGGTAAAGGCTACTATTTAGTCATTCGAAAGAATAAAACAGAAGCTTCCCCACAGATTTTCGAAGGTGCTAACTACAGTTTCAATACTTGTTTTCATTAGCCTCTTATAAAAAACGATGAGCGTTTAAAAAGAAAGAGAGAACATACTGCACGTTTTTTTACGTGAAGAGTCCTTTTTCTGTGTAATCGGGGTGGCAAATACTTATAATAACCGTCCTTTTTTTTGGGGGGGGGGGGAGGGTGAGAGATAAGCATGAAATTTATGGCAACGTGCTAGGCAATTGGGTTGCATACGTGAAACGTCCTAGCATTACAAACATTTAGCGATCCTACCGAAAAAACCCACGTATAACTTTTCGCTATCAGTATTATGGAACTGGAAATCTATTTTGATTCTATCTTGATTTCAAGTTCTCAGAAATTGTTCTTTTTGCCTGCAATCTGGATTTCAGGTTTCCAGAAACAATTCCAGTTAGATTTCCAGTTCCACAATCCAGATAATAAGAAGTTATACTGTTTGTTGTTCTTTTCTGTTTTTGTTTTGTTTTTTTCGGTAAGGATATATCTTAAGTTTCTCGTATGCCGGCCCGATAAACCTAACGATATTATAGAGCATTCCATACTCTCGAGATCCTCTCCCTCAGTGCACACAGGTGGTCGAGCTCCTCCTCGCCTACCCTTCTGGTCCCGTGACTCTCCCCGTTATCAGGCTTCATGCACTTATCGGGCTCCACGAAATGGCGAGCGCCTAGCCAAGGAACGCTTCGCGTTAATATTTGGGCTTCGCGTCTCTAACCCGCAATGCACGCGACTTCCGAATTGGTTCTTTGGTAGTCTCCGGCAATTTGCCGAATTGCCGGAGACTCCACTCCTCCTACGATCCGATCCCTCAGAAACCACGAGGCATCAGAGAAGAGGAGGGCATACAAATTCAAACTGAAAAGCGAAAACGGGCAAAAATGGGCTCCATTTTCCCATTAAAATTTTCAGATCACTTATAACTTTTGAATAAGGTATCGGATCGGGCTAAAACTTTGGCATCTGGTTGTGACCTCTAGCGCTACCTTTGGGCGGAGAATGATCGTTCGGCAATGCCTGGTTTATTTTTGCGGTGAAAAAAACTCTGTAAATTCTTTTGTGACACCTTGTATATTAGTAGCAAATTATGAAATGATTGTGAACACAAATGTGATGGAATAATACATTAACAAGGAACTCATACTCTAGCTAGCAGGTAGCAGCGGCGGCACGTGGAAAACAATGTCTGCTATACGAACCCGAACGCGATGGACCTCTGCGAGCTCTTTTCCGAGGTCGTGGACGAGTCGTCCGACTCTCCCGCCAAGGACCTTTTATCCTCGTCGTCGTCTATTTCTTTCGATGGCGTGACCGGTGTAACCGTGAGACTCCGACGTGGTTTGTTTCTGCCGGGCACTATTTAGCTACTTCAGTGAGAACGTTGCGGAAAAATGAAGCTGCTACACAAAAAGAAAAGGTCGCCCACCTCGCAATGGAAACTCGTAAATGCAGATGATTTAGGGCCAGTGTGGCCAGACGTATCGGACGTTTTGAAGCAAGACTCATTTAGGTGAGCCCTTAGACTTAGAAAAAAAGGTAAAGTGCCGCGAAAGCAGACAGAAAGAATATTTAGGTTTTAAATATGATATTTCGCACACAATAATAAAAAAAGAACTGCGCGTCAAACCGATTTCAAAGAATAATTGTTTATCGTGCTCCTCTCGCGGTTAAGCTGGAATGCAATCGAAATCAACTTATAGTGCTCCGTTTATTTATCGTGTGATCAAGAACGCCGTTTACTACGGGTACCTTCAGCTAAGGGACCTAAGCTAAAGGTACCTTTACGCTGCCGTGTGAATTGGGTATAATGCTGTTTACGAGATTCCACTCACGTGCGA
>JAZHYW010040416.1:0-25540 GCA_037355805.1 Ixodes ricinus | reverse complement strand
GCCGCGACAGCGAGCAGACGAAGCAGACGTAGGCACGGCGGTAGATGTGCAGTTTGCCCAACGACCGAGCGGAAAGCAGACGATGAGAGCATGGTTGAATTTAGTTTTGATGAGAGCGCGTTATGCGCGGGGCAGTTGGGGTTGGGTTGTTCTTCCGTGTCGCTGGGTGTGACGTCATGCCGGGTCCTGCCCTCTTTAAACGTCCTTGACTTGAGTCAGAGCGCAGTCAGTGGCTTAACGACATGCAGTTACATACACATAGGCTAAAAGCGCACTGCCATGACCTACCAGCCTGAAGGATGTGCCTGAAGAAAGACGATGGAAGCGACGTTGCACAGTCGGTGTTATTTGATTGGCGACAATGAGCTCATAGCATGCATTGCATTCCGACAGCATAGGTGATTCCTTCCCTTCCTCGTCCCTGCGTTTATCTGTTATTTTTTCTGCCCCGCGCGTCGACTAGGCGAGCACTGATCGGCCCAAGATAGCAAGCGCATTCTTCAAAGGATGTCGCTACTTTTCTGTATAGTGGGGTTTATTTGGGAGCCCCTTCTCCCGCCCCCCCCCCCGGATAAGTGCCTGGTACTGGAGTGACGTGGTCTTGGAGGCATTATACACGTTCTCTCACCAGTCATCATCATACAAATTTTGCCAGCTTGGGTATGGAGCGGAGAGAATACGACGATATTGTACCTAATTACGTATTTGCTAAGGTTGCGCGATACCCGTGTAAATGGTATCACTTGAACTTGATTTTATACTTTTTGTTGCTGACCGTTCCCTGGTTAGTATTGACTTTGATTTTACGTTTCGCAGCTCCGTTTCCGGCTTGGTGGGCGTCAGTTTCGAGGTCACCGTTTAGGTAACCGCGCAATGCATGATGGGTAGTTCCCGCGAAATCTAGTGTAGGTTTTTCTCTGCTGAATTTGCTAGAAAATTCTCCTGCTGAATTTAGCGGAAAATTTCCGCTGTTCGAGTGGAAAATTTCACCCTAAAATTCAGCTAGAAAAAATCCTCGCTAAATTTAGTGAAAATTTCGCTAAATCTAGGTGGGTAACTTTCCGCTAAATTTAGGGTAGCCCAATTTCCAAATTTATGGAAAATTTCCCGTGCCAATATATGGAAAATTTACCGATAACGGGGCGAAAAAAATTCTCGTTGAATTTGGCAGTAGGCCTGCACATTTAGTGAAAATCGCCAAATTTAGCTGAAAAAACCTTCTCAATTAATGGAAAATTTCTCCGTTTAGTGGGAAAAAATTCTGCCAGATCTACGGAAATTTTTTTTCCGCTAAATTTATGGGAAATTTTTTCCGCTAAATTTAGTGGAACATTTTCTCTAAATTGAGGCGAGCAAGAGGAGGAGGGGCGTCTTCTCCATACCTTCCCCTCCTCTTCAAGAGCGGCGCTCTAATCTCGCGTTACAGGGAGTTGTAATGGTTTTCGTTTGAGCGCAGCTCTTAGGCGCCCGTTTCCGCTTTCCGAGCGGTCGTTGCCGTCGCCGTCGCCGTCGGCGTCGCCGTCGGCGTCGGCGCACCGCGCGGTGCATGATGGTAGCAATTTCTGCCACCAGAACATTCGCCAAATTTAGCGGGAACATTTTCTCTCGCTTAAATCTAGCGGGAAAATTTTTCTCGCTAAATCTAGCGGAAACTTTTCCGGCCAAGTCTAGGCGAGGCCATAAATTCAGCGGAAAAACTTTTCCCGCTAAATCTAGCGAGAGTTGCTCTCACGCTAAATCTAGCGGTAAATTTTTCCGCTAAATTTAGCAAAATTTCAAATTTAATGAAAATTTTCAGCTAAATCTATGAAAACTTTCTGTTAAATTTTGTGAAATTTTCTCTCAGTTCCATCGGAAAATTTTTCTCCGCCCTCCTCCCTCGATATTGACCCCCCCCCCCCCCCGTGCCTATCTCCTCGGGAGCTGTACGACCCGGCGTTACAGGGAGCTAAACGGCTTTCATTTTTGCTTAGAAGGTTCTCACACACGCTTGATAATCAAGCAGGGGGGGGGGGGGGTAGCTCCGCCCCTGGTCTCGGCCTTCTACCTGAAGTGTCAAAGCTAGTCGTCAAACCGCGATGGCAGTTCTTGCCAGAGCAGCCCTGAACGCAGGTGAGAGCAACTCACTCGCTTTTACCAGCTTAGAGAGAGCGCTATCAAACAACAAGGGGCTCTTTCTCTGAACGCGGTCTCGTACAACCAGCCCACGTGTTCATCGGCAAAAGGTAAGCTGCAGGTCATAAAACCTGGATCACACTTTTCGCACGCAAGTCTCCACGTGAAATTCAATCCGTCCGAAATGGCCTACAAAACAACGGATCAGACGACCAAGGGTAACAACACGCTATTAAGACACATCTCCTAGCGATCATCTCATACAAACCAGAAAATCGTCTACTCATCTAAAAATCCTAAGCCCATGCATCTCAATGAGCCTTCCAATGTGTATACGCTTGTCCATGGATGCTAAAAAAAGTGTTCACACAAAGCTTGGGCTACCGAGTACACAGCTTGCAGTCTCTAATGTTGTTTACGAGATTCCACTCAACGTGCAGTCGAGAGTGATATTATGTGGACAGACTGGGCGGTGTTTTAATGAAAGGGACACGTAAACAGCGGCCGAGCGGTTTTACGTAACCGATCGGGGACACCTTGCAGTACACTGCATGCTGTGCGGTTGTGATCCCTTGTTAGAATGACAAAATTTGTCAAAATAGCCACGCAACAAGGCTCAAAGAAAAATTGCTGAAGCGTATTTAATAAAGCCCTCGGGTGACCACCGCGTCAGCCCGCTAGCCGATTTTTATCTTAATCAGCAAAAATATATCCTTTTCTAGATGGTTTTGTGTAGACACGACGAACTGACTAACGAATGTTTAAATTGTCATCTTTTGTTTGTAGCTTATGAGTTGTTTTAGCACTCACAGGAGGTTGGCAAGATAGGAAGTAGTGTTCTCGCGTGTGCGCTGGGTGGTTTTGCTATTGATTAATACCCAGATTCGCTATGGCGGCGTAAATGTACTTAAGCTTAGGTCTATAACGGCTGAAGATGCCTGTAGTAAACGACGCACTTTGAATCACACGATCAATGAACGATGCAGTTTGAGTTGATGTCAATTGCATTCCTGCTAAACACGCGAGAGGAGCACTTGATAAGCCATTCTTCGATAATCGGTATAACGTGGGGATTTTTTCTATTATTATTGTGAGTGAAATATCGCGTTTACAGCTATAAATATTAATTGTGTTTGCTTGTGGCACTTTTTATTCTTCTGTCTTGTTTTTCTTTAAGTCTCAGGGACCGCACACTAAATGAGTCTCTCGCTTAAAAAGTCTGACCGAGTCCTCGAGCACACTGGCCCTAAGTCATCTGCGTTTACGAGTTTTTCATTGCGAGGTGAGCGACCCTTTTCTGTTTAGCCAACCCTATTTTTCCTTCCGCAAAGTTCTCCGCCGAAGTAGCTTCAATGGTCGCCCGTCGGTGAAACGTAACTACGTCGGAGTCTCACTGGTTACGCCAGTCACGCAATCGAAAGGGATGGAACGACGACGAGGATAAAAGGTCATGGGCCTTATAGTCGGACGACTTGTTTAGAATATCGAAAAAGAGTTGCGTGTGTCCCTCAGTTCGCTGGGTTGGTGCGGTGACATTGTTTTCACGCCGCCACTGTCATACCTGCTAGCTGGAGCATGCGTTCTCTTCGTTAATGTATCATTCCATCACATTTGTGTCTCACAATCATTTCGTAATTTTGCTACTATATGTATATTCAAGTTGTTTTAAAGCACTAAACAAGATATATTTATATATCTGCAGTTGTATTTTGAGCTCGTGTGGTCTGGGAGCATAACTCCCCTGTAGCTGTAAGGAGCTAGCGCAGCTCGACCAACGCGCGACCTCCATTAGCTGAAAGGGAACTTTATGCGCCGTGTGATCACGATCTCTAGCTCCCTTTTACTGCAGGTACCTGGAGTCAGCAACTTCATTACGCAGCGGTGTTGACTGGGTATGAATTGGGCATAGATCAGTTGAGGCTTATACCCAATCTACACGGCAGATCGCATAGGTACCTTTGGCGAAAGAAAGTTCAAGAGTTCTCCAGATGGAGAACTTTTTGAACCTTTCTTCTAAACCGGTGCTAAGGTTGTGCTCATTCGGCCCTGCTCACACAAAATGTGTCCACACTCGTCGAAGCCTGCGACTCCCCACTACGGCATCAAGGACAGTAACGTGTGCTTCGACATCTCACTATAGGTCCCCAGTGCACATAATACAACGCACCTCATCGAGAGGCATCATAGCGAGGCGTAACTTTTTATTTCGAAGGATAGAAGCAGAATTCTCTGATCAGCCATTGGCTATTCTTCCAACGTTCCCATGGAACAACTCCGCCTCTCTGTGACGAAGAGCATCCTGCAAATACTGGCAAGCATTCCTGACCTGCCTCGGCGAGTGGCGTCGCAGACGGCGTGGCAGGGTCTATTGCCGAAGATATGACCGCTCACAAATTAGGCAGGAATATGACGCACATATATACAGATGGTGGAATACGTGAAGAATTTCGCAACAGCTGCTTACTGCATTCCCGAACTCAGAGTTCACACTGCCATCTGGCTGGCCGCTACAAGAAACTCTCAAGCACACAGCGAGCTACCACCCCTTTGTCATCTTCTCCGACTGCCAAGCAGCTCTGAGACAACTGACAAACCTGAAAGTAGCATCTCCGCTAGGCTCGCACTGTGGCCCACCTAGTGCAGAAGGCGGTTGTAGGAAGGTGCGTCCATTCCCGGTTCAGTGGATCCCTTCCCACATTGGTATTCAAGGAAATGAGAGAGAGCTGCCGATGGTCTCGCACGTGCCGCTCATGGCGCGGATGTCGTAGCAACAATCTCCCGTACATTTGCGGCAATTTTTTATCAAACAGACTTATTTATAAAGCCATTCAGAAACTTCACCCTGGCCCTGACTTCTACGCAGGCTGGAACCCTCGCCAAAAACAATCCCCTAGAAAGAAGACTCCAGCAGGCCTGAGCAAGCGCGGCTACAATCCTGGTGAGGGTGCTGCTGCACCCGGACCGTACCTCGCCTGCATCTCATCAAACACCAGACATCACCAGCCTGCAGAGCCTGCACTCTTAAAAGGGTATCACCTTGCACCCTTTGTTCCATATAATGCACCCGAAAACTTTAGTTTGACGTACAGCGGCCTATAATCGAACAAACGACCCCAAATTTTACGAGGCTTGATGACGGTGCGATATAACTATCAAATAGCTAAAGTACATATCAAAGTCCACAGAAAGAAAACACTGAGGTTTTGCAGTAGAACGGAAAAAGCTTAGATTATTTTTTTTATTTTATTTTTTTGTAACTGGTAACACGTACATTAGCTATTTCAATAAATTGTAACACGGGTTATCAAGCCTTTCGTGAAAGTTAGTACGTCAGATCGACGTCAGGTGTGCTGTACGTCCAACTGAAGTTTTGGGGCGTCTTTATATGACAAAGGGTGAAAACACCTCTTTTTTGGAGTGTGCTGCCACGAGGACAACAAACGCATTCTCTGGCAATAAAAGCGGTGAGCAACCACCGAGAGACTTATGGACTACCTTGTAGCTTGGTCTCATAGTAAACGTCAGCTGCGCTTGGGAATTTCTAAAATACTAAATTTCAAGTTACTCTATTCTTATGCGCCAATGTGCTGCGAGCTCTTGATTTCTGGTGACACTGAGCTATGGGAAAGAATACCATAGCTTCCAAACTTGTGTGCAGCATATCTGCTTTCTTTACAGTTCTTGCTTTTAATTTTATGTCTGAGATCTTAGAATGGTCTATAATAGGGCAGGTGCAAAAATATATGTGACAACAAAAACCCTTATGCTTTATATGAAACAGTGTTTGAAACAATTAGCTTCTTCTATCTGTATTAGTGTTTGAATATAAAGCATATGAAACACTGTTCCACATAAGTCCCCCAATTATATGTGGGACAGCTTTCGGTATATGATATTCGTGGAGCACTGTTCGCAAAACACCTCGAGTTTATCTGAAATGGTGTTCCGCATATTCTCAAGATATCTGGAATAGTGTTCCAGGTGGGTAAGTGGAAAATTTTTGCACTAATTTTCCACTTATAGCCCGGAACCTAAGTGGAATGGTGTTAAGAGTGTAGTCCCGTGACGTCAGAGTTACGTGACATTTAATTTCCCGCTAAATTTAGCGGGGAAACTAAATTCGTATCTAGGTCACGTGACATGAGATTGACCCGCTAAATTTAGCGGAAATGCAGGGACGGGGTAGCGTTAAAAGTCGGTTCAGGAGAGCTGCGAGCACGAAGGCGTTCAAACATTCGCCGAAAAAGATACCGAATCTTACTTTAGTAGGGTCCGAAATCTATGCGAAGGATCTTCTCTTATCAAGTTATAACTCACCATGAATAAGCGTTATCTAAAGCGCCAAGGCGAACCGCAGTCGAGATTTCAGCATGACGCGAGTTCATTATCCAGAGGGGAAGGAAACACCTCGTGGAGCAATCATATTTATCGCGGCAGCGGTTTACTTAGCAAAGATTTAGCAGCAGTAAAACGAGAAGAACTTTGAGCCTTTCCACTCTGGCGAAGAAGGAAGACCAGCGATGAAGTAATGGCGGGCCGCAAGGATCGGCAAGCCACAGGGGAAAGGCTCGAAAGGTTGCCGCCATCTAGGAGCGACGGCGGCAAGCAGACAAGCGGCAAGCAGGTTGTCTGGTTGCCGCTGCCGCTCATAGATGGCGGTAGCTGTCCAGAGTTCTGTGTCACCTGGGGAAACTAGCCCTTAACAGCTCCGCTGTAAAGAAAGGAAGGAACATACCAAGAAAGCTCAGCCGATAACGAGGAATATGCCCGCGACCCTGCGGAAGTTCGCTTTATTCGACTTCTTCAAACTTTTAACACAAACTTCCACAAAACTTCGGTCGAAGGCGCGGAAATTAAGAACGAGCTCACGCCACCTGGTTTAGCAGGTTAACGACCTAACTAAACCGTTAGAAGGCTATAGGTTCGTTTTGATAATGCGCAAGTTAGTATCAGTTTCTGAACTGTTAAAATTAACTACGGTATAATGAAGAGAAGTAAGAGCGCAAACGAGCTCGTGAAATGTAACATTGAGACTTGGGTGGAATACGACAGAGGTGTCTGGAACGGCGCCGCCTCGCCACGGAGCAAGTGTGGCGCAGGTTCGCTGGCATTTCGGACAAGCGCGGCTGAATGGCGCAAGCCTGCGAAGGGCCGATGAGGGCCAACCGAGCAGTCGTCTCTATTCGTGCGCACGTTTACAACGTCAAGCGGCGCGAAGGCCCCAGACCGACAGTGATCCCTGCCGAGAGATACGCGAAGCGCGAACAAACATTCTGCCGCCTTGGCTGGCCTCGTTCAGACACTTTTCTCTCCTTCCACCGTGGTATTTGCCTACAAATTTTGTGCACAATGCCATCAACACAGATTCAAAAGTCGAACTGCCATCGTCAAAAACCAGCAACACATAAAAAAAGTTTTCATTTTAGTTTTTTGGTTAGGTGGCGCAAGCTACCGCCTGTTACAAAGGCTGTGATTCGTACATTCATCCATCCATTGTTCACCGAATATTGTCAAAAGTTCGAAAGTCGGCGAGACTAGTCGAACCTCAGGTTCGACAAACGTTACCGACCGCTGTCCGACACCCGATCACGCGCCACAGAAGAGACACTTTTAACCCGAGAAGAGCACCTTCCCTCGCTCGCGAAATGCGCCGTCGTCATCCTTCACCGCCGATTGGCGGGAGCAACGCAGGAGCCTCACGCACGTGACTCAATGCGCATGCGCGCTGGGAGCTGCCGCCATCTTTGTTCCCAATCGCGTTCGTTGGCCCTCACTAGCCTCACTCACCTTGGCCCAGCAGCTGGCCTTGCGTCACGGCGGCAATCGGAGTTACGAAATGCTCCACCGGGGACAAGCGCGAGCTGACATGCGGCACGTAGTCCGACCGAAGCAGTTTCGCCACCTTTTTCCGGAACGGCTGCGTCAGGCTCCCCATGCTCAATTTCAACGTTCCCCCGAAATCGCCTGGACTCTCCCCGGCTGATTCAGCAACATATCGTTTAGCTACTGTAAAGGCTACATAAAAACTATGCATCTATCAGCATCTTTCTTTTCATTTTTTTTTTGCTCGAACATTTTTTTGACAATGCTTTAAACGATAATTTTTTATAGACACTGCGCACATTTGATCTGTCAAATACCGCAAACCCTTCACTCAAGTGAAATGCAGTTTCTACCTCACAGGTGGCGCCAAGAGATCGCAGGGACTCGCTCCTAAGCAACCGCGTGAACGGGCTTTTATTTTAGCCCCATGATAAGATAGTTTCCTGACGATTGTACTGTTTACCGAATAATATCTAATGACTGTGATACCCAACGGCTACAGCATGATCTGGATTATATTTTTCGATGGTGTCAACTCTGGTCTATGGAACTAAACATTAACAAATGCAAACTAATCCGAATGACCCTGGAGTCTGCCTTTAGTGCTACTTATGTGCTTGACAACACATTTTTGGAACTTGTAGACCTTTACAAGTACCCTGGTGTAATCCTAAGCTGCGATCTTACCTGGGACCCGCATTTTTACTCATACAGTGCTAACCGGACGTTCGGTTATCTTCTTTCTTTCTAACATCTTTCAAGATATACTTCTATTCGCGTCTCCAGCTCGCCGCTCGCCCTCCCGCGGCGGAAACGGGAAGCGCTCTGGTGAGGTCCCCCGATCCTCCTGCTCAGCGGGCACGGCGCAACTGCGCGCGATCATGGCTCGCGAAATGTCGTTTCCGAATGCAAACAGCGCTCTTCACTGTCCCAAGGTAGTGTTGCAGCCGCTATGGGATTGTACCTTACTGGAGAATTTTAGTATTGCGCATAGAAGCAAACGCAAGCACTGTGCATTTGCGTTAGATTTGCGCCTCATCGCCATGGGCCATCCAAGACCGCAATTTTGAGCTCCGCACACACGCAGTGTAGGAACACGCAAAGCTAACGCAAACACACAGCGCTTGCGTTCGCTCGTATACACAATACTAAAACTCACTATTGTTTCACCGGCTTTCAATGCCTTCGAAACGTGCTGTAGTGAGCAGACGTGCAAACAGGTAGGCGTTCCTTCGAACTGGAAAGGATGAGATTGGCAAAACGACGGAGCGTAAATATGAAAGCAACTAAATGTTATAAAAAATTGATAATTAAAATTTTCTTTTTCTTTTTTTCACTTTTGGCGCACTTGGTCTGGAAGGATATTGGCGGAGTTTGCCGATTGTCAAAAGTAGCGACTTTGATAGCAAAGACTTTGCTATCGAAAACTTTGGACGTTTTGCCGATTGTCAAAAGTCGCGACTTTCATAGCAGGATATACTTTACCGACAATTAATGTAATTTTACATGAATTTCTCACATTAGCTAGAATGTTTTCATTGATTTGGACTGTTTTTATTTTATTACTTGTTAATTAAAAATGCTTCAATTGGCAGCAGTGATGATAATTAACACTTTTGATTGTCATATTTGTTCGCGCGTTTGAAATTAGATCATAAGCAACAAATTATATTAGAGCTTGAAAAATTACGTGTTAAAATATCTTAATTTTAATATTATTATTATTAATACATATCGCGGCAATGTATGCCCCAATTAACGCCAAGGTCACGAAAATGCGCCATTTAACCGTGATAGTCTTTCCAGAAGGGTATAATTTTGTTTTCTTTTTTATATGAAAAAGTCTGACATCGTTATCAAGATAGACAAACAGTCAAACACTGGATGTAATATAAAGTCCTGTGCGTCACGCGTTGCTATAAAACACACACACACCTCAGCTGTCTGACTCGGATTCCGTCTTTGGGTTGTTGCAGTAGAACAGCGTTTATTAATTCATACGTTTTGTGGACATATTGTAAAAATTGGACTTATTCTCTCATTCCTGTGCTGGGAATAATGTTACAGCAATTAATCTAAATACCCAAAAACCCATTAAAAAGTCCCGCAGTTCAATATTTCCAATACAGTTATCTGGGTGAGAAGAAGGCAGCGAGAACGCACAAATATCAGCACTGATTTTTTCAACAACTACAACTACAAATATCAGCCTGGATTAATTTGAACATATATGTCACAAAATAAAGGTTCCGTGAACAACGTCTCTAACTAAATAATTACGACGTAGGAGACACATCTTGAGTTATGAAATAATCCGAAATTACGACCAATATCGAGAAATTAAATCCAAAATAGAGGTTAGTTTCGGTTTCGCTCCAGGATTAAAAATGTGTATGCTTGCGTAAATATTACGCTAACCACCTGCTTTGTTCTTAGGGTAAGAGGTAACCTGCGTTCATAACTCTCAAGCTTCCTCGTATAACCAGAAATAATTTGTGTCGCTCAGTGAAGCCAGCACACCAGACAGGCTCAACAGCGGCACGCATCTCCGACCCTCACTATAACCGCCATTTTGGAGAATGAGTGGCGCCACCTATAGTTAGTTGGAGTCACGATATATATAAGCCCGAATATGCTGCCTGCACCTGGACTCCAGGAACAAATGATCTCACTAAATCACTCGAGCCTGTACAAAATGGATCAGTGCGTTTCATTTTGAGAAACTATCATCGTACTGCTAGTGTTACTTAAATCTAAAATTCCTAGACTTAATTGTAAAATACCGTCTTTTTTTTTGTTGTCTTTTTTTAGGGGGGGGGGGGGGGGTTAGCACATCAAAATTCTAAGTTTATCGGATAAATCCGAGTTGACCAAAATTTTACCGGCGGGTGTTTTCAGAGTTTTCGGTATTTATCCGAAAACACGGAACCCTACGTATACTGAAAGCGACTTTATTTTCGCGGGATTTTGCAAATTCGGCGAAGTGCGGTTTTCATAAATATTTCGCGAGCACGAAATTTCGCGAATCAATGTGTTCAATGCTATGTATTTGTTATCATAGGGAAACATATTTGCAGGACCTATTTTTCGCGATATTCTACAAGCCGCGATATTAGCAAAAATTAAGTTTCGGTGATGGAAGCGGCATTTGACCTTTCGTAGCAGGTTGTGTAGCGAGCAAAATATTGTTTTGGAGCAGCCACTGACGCTTTTGGAGCAGGTGACGACACCTGTTAGCGCATCACTTGAAAATGAAAAAGTGAATGCATCGCTAAATGAGTTCATTTTTGATCAAATGACTGCGGGTTACTCCTTGACACACGAGCATATTACTTATTAGCGTTTGTGATAAGAACAGAGTGGTGCAAAAGGAACAAGAGCCTTCTTTTTCTAGGAATAAGGCTCTGGTCAGAGTATGTTCAATGTACCATGGGTACTAAAAATGGTTAAAAAAATTAATCATAGAGCAACGATTCAGTTGGGATAAAAGCCTCTGTCCCCTCCCACGTCTTTACACCTGGTAGTTTCTTTAGCCTGTAAACATAATTTCCGCTAAAATGCCAGCAAAAACCAGCATATCAGCTAAAGTATGTCTATCAATTAAATCCGCCCCCCCCCCCCAAGTTTTATGGAGCTACCAAACTCAACTCTAATATTATAAACTGCAAAAACAACCAGTCACAAATATAGGAACCTTGACCACCGTATTTATTAAGGCGAAAGCCTTGTAAGTCTCATCGCTCAGTCGAGCTTCAAAGTCCTTGAGCGAAAACACGTCGGCGACACGAAAGATACCAAAACGTTTACCTGACCCCTTAGTGGATGACTAAGCGAATTAAGATGATGACTCAGCACATTCAGAAGGATGACTCAGTACATTAAAAGGAATGTCTGTCTTTAATGCATCAGCGGTTTCACCTTCAAGACGTCTTAGGGATAACAAAGAGACCGTGTTTTGTTCAAAATATAGACCCGCGTTGTTTTTTAACTTGTTGCTTTTTATCGACGCAGTTTTTTTTTTTTTAATTAGAGATAAAGTTGCAATCAAGATTAAAGAAGAACCTGTAACAGTACTGAGCATAATCTTCCGAGGCTATCCCGCTAACCCAGGCGCTGACCCATGTCAGCCGCTGCTCCTAGCACTCCGGTGCAAAGCGGTGAAGCTCGACGACCGCGCGCAGGTGAGAGGCGGCACACGTGAAAATCGAGTGATCTCATCGGGAGTAATGTCGAGATCGGTTATAACGAAGTCAAGGGAATCAGAAATCACTCCGCTATATCCGCTATTTCGTTATAACCGACTTCGGTCATAACGAAGTGCAAAAGGGAATGGGAAATCGTGGTCGCTTCGCTGTAGCCGCTATTTCGTTATAACCGACTTCGGTTAACGAAGTGCAAAGAGAATGGGAAATGGTGATCGCTTCGCTATAGCCGCTATTTCGTTATAACCGACTTGGTTATAACCGGTCTCGACAGTAGACGATTCTGGTTCTGCCCTGTCACAGTAATCGCCATCCTACTACTACTATGCAACGTTTTCTCGCGACTTTGAGCTCCGGACATCGCCGACATCGTCTAGAGTCTCTAGACATTTAGGCGATGTCGGCGATCGACCCGCCAGCGCATCAACCGGCCAGCGCGGATGACGAGCAATATCTATGCTTCGTCTTATATCAAAGCGCAGCCCACGCTACGAGCCAATGGGGCCCAGACCAAACAGCGTACGTTCCTATACGTGATCTTTCATCGACAAAATCAATTGCAGCAGCGAATGTCCCGTGACTCGCGCTTTTAATGCGTGTTTGTGGTTCTATGCGTAGGAGCTTTCGACTGTGCTCCGATTTAAATGAAACAAACTATAAGGTTAGTAGAGACTCGGAGAAATACATATCTGTAGCATTTTCCCTTTCGCCTACTTCTCTGATTATCTTTATTTATTTATTGCTTCGCTTGAGCCTATCTCGGCGCAGGTGTGACGAAATTCTTAGCAAAAATGGCACTTCGGCGAAAATGTAACAGGCTTTCGTCTATGGCGCAATTCGGTGCAAATGGCGCAGCACTTCCGTCACTGGCATGTTGCGTACCTGCCGAGATTCCTGTCTCCTTCAATCCTTCAACCCTAAGTTCGAGAAAAGTTCAGCTGGAGTTCGATAGAGTTCCTGCATAGGCTCCCCTACGGGAGCCAGAGTTGCGCGTTCATCCCCGTAGCGCCGTCTTTCCCGCACAGCATGTTGATTCCGCTCGTCACGTGACTGAATTCGGCGAATAGCGGCGCCGCGCGTCAAAAGCAGAGGTACGTACGGCGGAACGTGAGCAACGTCTACTTTCCTGGACGGCATTTCATCCGGCTCCTCACGTGATCGGAGCTCGGCGAAAAGCGGCGCGGCGGCAGGTGGAAAACAGACGCGCAACTCTGGCTCGCCGCCTACCGGGTGAGGGTGCAGCATTTCAACAAACAAACGATAATATATACATTGTTATGGTCAGTTACAGGTTAAAGCCCGACCTACAAAAAGTTTTTCAGCAAGGTAGAAAAATCCTTCTCGCCACCCTTTCTTTTTTTTCCCCTTTCCAAGGCGACGGGGAACTCCTTTTGTTCCTATCCAGCCCTAAGATGCAGCAACGAAAGGAGTCCCCCCTCGTCCAGATACCAAGGGGAGGGGAGGAAACGGGAAGGGTGGCGAGAAGGATGCGGTAATTTATTTCGTAGATCGGTCTTTAAGAAAAGTTGTCGAGTGAAGCGAAGGCTGGGGAGGAGGGTGCAGACGGAACCCCGAAGAAAGGAGGAGGAAACCACCTCCTCTCTCCAGCGTTCTGTCTGCTTCCTCCATGCCGAGCCTTCCTTTCCCTCCAAAACTTTTGTTAACCTGAGGACGAGGTGCAGGCTCGGCGAAGAAAGTGCGCCGAAGCTCCTGACTTTTTGAGCTTGCCTTCGTGAACGGTCGTTATCTACCTTATCTACCCTTATCTTATCTATCTTAATAAAAATCTACCCTTATCTACCTTCACCGTAAATCACATCGACATCAAATCATCCTATTATTAACATCCTTAGAATGTATAAACATTTATATTTGCGTTTATATCGCGTAAACATCGCTAATTATTCTCTCGTAGTTAAAAGAAGCTATTTTACGAATGAATGTCTCCCATAATTTCAAATGATGCGTTGAGGTCGGGCGACACTGTATAAGAGGACAAACTTGGTCGAATTTCGCCACAAGGTCGAAGGTTCGCCGGAAAAGTTCGCGAAATCTCTCAAGCGCGCTGCTCATTCATCGTACAAAAAAAAAAGAAAATAAAAAGCTTTTTGCAGACGTTATCAGAGTCTTCCTTGCGTACGACGGTCAGACTGGTTGCACAAAAATGTACGCAGACATGTTCGAAGAATGTTCGAAGTGTCGCAAGTTCGAAGCTCGAGGCGTCACACCGCGTCTCTTGTACGACGTATGAGCAGCGCGGCTGAGATACCTTTCGAAGAGTGTTTGTCGTCTGTTCGCCCGGTGTGTCCCGGACACACGGGCACTCCGGTTCCAAACCCACCTCTGATCGGGAACGGCTTGGTCCCGTTGCTGTACTTTCGCGCCGCCGAGATGCTGTTGTGGCGGGGCATCAACATGGCGACGGCGGCTCCGGGCGCGGCTCGACGACGACGACGGCTCGGACGACGGAAATTCTCAGCCGACGGTTCACGATGCACTCGGAGCTTTCTCGGACGGGCACAGGCACATATGCGGGTTGCGTTCACCCGAGGCAGGAGTGGTTAGTCTGCGAGAGGAGGAAGGGGTCGGGGGTGGGGACGACACACGGATCACACGGGGTTTTTGTGGAAACTGGTTTTTAGACATTTAGGAAAACATTGGGTAAGTTCTCGAGGAAGAAAACGTCCGAAAGGACACACACGCGGTGGTTGACGGGCATGCGTGTTGGGCAACGATTTGTTTATTTGGCAAGCGACACGTCGGAATTACGGAGGGAGGGAGGGAGACAGACGCGACAAGCGGCTGCAACATCGGCGATTTTCATTCTGGGCACAGTACTGCCGGTTTTCATCGCGACTTCGTCTTTGAACCGGCAGGCGTTATCTGACATGCGCGAATCGCTGTCGCCACAGCTTTCTGTTCTAGCCGTTCGGTGCCATCGATTTCGCTGGAGTCGTCGCCAATAGACGTTAAAGGGCCGTTGCAAGTTGGGAAGCACGTGCGTGACATGTCACGCAGCCCCTAAAATTGTCCAATCACCAGATTTTCTTTTAGGCAGTTTTCGGTTGCAAGCACAAACAGGACGTCGCTTGCGAAGTTCGAGTTCCACGAACAGGAACGATGCTAAAATTCGTCTCGGAAAGGCAACCTTCCTAAACATCCACGGAATTTGTGACGTTAAGAAACAAATAAATAAAAAAGGGGACCATATCTTGTTCACAATCTGGCCTTCGATTATGTAAACGAACATGAGACTGCTGGGGCAAAGAAACACTAAATTTTCAAAAGGTAGAGGGAAAAAAAAAGGGGGGGGAGGCTTGGGGGGGGGGGGGGGGGGGGAGATAGCGCATCTATAAAAACCTGGTTTAGGTAAATAAAAAAAAATGCCGGGAGTTTGAGCGAGTCAACTCCACAATGACGTAAACTAACCTGAGAATGGGGTGAAACCAGAACGAATTAAGCTCGATTAACCGTAAAATAGACAGTCCGAGTGCGCAGGTGAGCTGGCTGAAGTTCACCACGATCTAAGTAACACTCGCGTAAAAGGCAGTCAAAGGCAAACGAAAGCTCCAAAAAGATACAAACGACAAACATATGGGGGGAGCCGAACAACAGGCTCCAGCCTCAGCCAGGTTTCGAGTCCACCTGCATTCCCGGTTGACCTTCGATTCGGCACCCGATGCAGAAGGAGTCTCTGCGCGCTGCGACAGCGCAGAATGGAGCGGCCGTGTGATCCGGCATGACAAAAGGGGTGCGATGCGTAAATTTAAATCGTGCGCCGCGTCCCCGGCCCTTTCAATTTGGCAGTCCGCGTTGGCCCCCTGCCCGGCGCCGACAAGGAGCCGTGGCCGATCCCTCCAGACCCCCGATAGCTTAGCCGTCCAGGGGTCCCCTGCTCCGGCTTCGCCACACTGTTTGCAGCGTAGAAACATATACAAAAACAACAACACTGTAGCCAGAAAAACACTGCAGCCAGATAAACAATGCAGCTAAAGAAGGTAAAAAAAATATGTCAGCGACTTTTACTTCCCAAGTTCTAGGTATATTAAATATTTTAGAAGACATCCGATAGACGTTTCGAGGACGGAATAAAAATATGTTGTTTATTAATCGACGTCACGTACTTAGGGTCACGGTGTAAAGTCGTTGTGACACACAATACCATAACGTCAGGTGACCCGACATCAAGTGACGTCAAATTCCCCGCTAGATTTAGCGGGAAAACACTTCGAGCGTGCCTAATAATCTGTAAGGCGACTTGAATTGGTGTACGTTTGCTCAATGTCCCCGCTAAATTTGGCCGGGAAAATTATATATACACGGGCGGATGGACAAGTCTCGGAGTAGGGAGAAACGCCCTACTCTCAGAAAAGCATTTTACGCCTCGTAAAAAGAAAACGTAGGTCTAGAACTGAACAGCCAGCTAGGTGTCCATGTAAAAACATTCCGACTATAGTAGGCAACATAGTGGAAGCTTCTCTTTCCCCTTTCGCAAAGCGAACGCTGGAGGAGAGCTTCCACTAACCTGTCATATAGTCGTTACCTTGAATCCGTTAATCGACCGATTAATCGCGGCTGCGTTCATCTCCAGGAACATCCAAAAAGGAGCTAACGCTCCATAATTTGCTTTTGGCTATTTCATCACTACGTCAGATAGATGGTGATTGGATTCTTGTATTTCTTTGAACGAAGTTCTCTGATCGCGCCGATCGGGCGAACCGTCAGCCACGGAAGCAGACGGTGCGAGACCCTTCTGGGAGTAGCCGTGGCGGAACTCACGTATGCTTACTTGCTCGCTCTCTCTTCCGTTTTCCTGTATAGGGGGTATTCACTGGCCGCCATATTTGAGGTCACTGTTCAGAGCGCATGCTCAGAACGGGCTCACATTAATGGGCTGCCAAGACCGACAATCTTGATGGTGCGGGGTGCACGTTGCAAAATAACTGTGGAAGCTATAGCCGCTCCAGCACGTGCTCACGCATTAGCGCACACCGGATATGGCCGCCGAGTGAATAACCCATTGACACGCTCAAGATCAGAGGGAGAAGGTTCACCGCTGAGCCAGCAGTTGACAACCGCGTGCAAGACTGAGGTCTATTCACTGCGAGCCAGATGCCAGCACTGACCATAACGCCAGATAGCCCGCGCTCCTGGCTTGGAGACAAGCATTTCTATACTTCGTTTCAGCTGGGTCCAGACGAAGCCGATGCTACAAGCGCGAGCTCCGGGCTTCCAGCGTCCCTGCCAAGCACGCGCGCTCGTGCAGTACAGGCACTGTTCAGGGCCACATGCTCGTGCTTGTAGCATCGGCTGCGTCTGGACCCAAGCTGAAACGAAGTATAGCGCGAGCGCTCGTTCTCCGGAAGAACGCTTCGAAGCAGCGACCTCGAGCTCTCGTGCTTGTGTTCGCACTTATTTCTTTCGTTTATAGATGTGGTCTGTGTTGTGCCCCCGGGAACACTATAGCCTAGACTAGTGTTTCTAGGCTGCGGGCTGAAAAATCGAGAAGACTATCGGTAAACGTATAAACAGATTTCAAAACTGCGTCTGGTGGCGGTCTCTGAAACTCTGTTGGAAAGCCGCTACGTCATGGGTTCCTCAGAAGCAGCGTCACTTCTCGGCAGTATATGGCTCGCTCGTGAAGTTACTTAGTCCTGAATGCGACTTGGCGGAGAACGCTAACGCGTTTACTACGCTGTACAATTGGTACGCCATAAATGCCATCACGATTTTTCCCAAAAATATCGGTTTAATATTAAAAAGAAATTGATTCAACATTTTAAAATATCCAGGAGGCGTTGTGGAGGTCGATACAAAACACTTACATCAATTCACCTTGATCTTACACCAAACACTTTTTAATTTCTGGAGCGCCATGTATGCATGCACACACACTATACACGAACAAATCTTGGGCAACACTAAGTTATACCTTCTCTGTTTCACAGTTTTTACAGTTTTACAGTGGCCGTGGTAAATGGACAGGGACATAAACAACAAAAAGAACGAGTGCGCATCGTAGAAGACTTGAGAAACTCTACGTGCGCTTTTCATCGCGATCATACGAAGGAACTGCGACCTAGTGAAATCAAACCTGTCGATATCTGCCTGGTTTGTACTTGTGAGCGACGCTTTCGTTATTGTTTACGTGCTATCGTATGCGTCGGACCGTCATTCTTTCACAAAGCAGCTGCGATCGCCTGTACAAGTTGTGCGAAGAACCTCGGAAAAGAGCAAAAGGGGCGCACGCTGCGAGATACGCTGGCGGTGATGCTGACGCGAGCTCGATCCACTAGGGATGACGTTTCAGGGGGAAGGCCACAGGCCTTGTCTTCGAGGTTTATATCGCTCGGAGCCCTATCTTTTGTTTAGCGCGTTGGCCAGAGAACAGGGACAGACCCAATCGGGAAACAATAGTGAGTTTTAGCATTGCGTATGTACGAGCAAACGCAAGCGCTGCGCGTTTGAGTTAGCGTTGCGTGCTCAAGGCTGCGCATGCGCGAAGTCGCCATGCGCCAATCCAAGGCCGCGGTTTGGGCTCCGGGCACGCGCAGTGTGGAACACGCAACGCTAACGCAAGCGCACAGGGCTTGCGTTCACTATAGCTCGTATACGCGGTGCTAAAACTCACTGATGTCACCGCATTCCGACTTCAACGCTACGCTTTAATTTTTTTTTTTTTTTTTTTTTTACGTCGAAAGAAAGGTTGACGTTTCTATTTTGCAGATCGCGGGCTCGGGCTACTCAATAGATAAAATATACGGAGAAGATAACTCAAGAAGATAGGGCGAGGGAAAGGAGGAAATGGACACAACGCTTGCGAGGGGAGGAGGAAACCCTCCTTCTCTCGCCAGCGTTGCGTCCGCTTCCTCCTCTCCCGCCTTCCTTTCCCTACCTTCTTAACCTGCAACATACTATAGAGAAGAAAAAAAAGAAAGAACACATTGTGATGGATAGTTATGCCTTATAGTTAAACAAAATTTAAAATCTCGCGTCTTAAAAAAAGAAAAAAAGAGTTTAGGTTTTTTAAAGCGATAAAACCGCTAAACATCAAAAGTGGAAACAGTTAATTTAGCAGCCGTAAGAAATTAACATAGAGTTACAATAGCAAGATAAAGCGAACGAAAGCGGAGCAAAAAAAAAAAAGTGCATACAATCAAAAATCTAAAAAAATAACATTGCTACCTGCTCACGAAAAAAAGAAAAGAAAAAGAAAGAGGCATTTCGATTGTTTTATGTGGATAAAGGGAGGTCCAAGTTGCATATTCCACTAACTTCTGCAAGAAACGAAGGTAGGCAGGCGAGCTGGTAAGTAAACATCATATTGTAAGCCCACGGAGAAATAGATAAACGGACAAGTACTAGCTGAATCATAGATTTTGCGTCGACCGTCGTTCGATCTCTGCCTGTCTCGGGGGCTTAAATTCTATAACAACTGCACGAAGGAAGCGATGAAGAGAAGCGAGCGGAATGAGCGGGAGAAAGCGAAGGTGAGTTATTGCTGCAAGCAGAACACACCTCAGCAGAAGCCAATAGCGCTGCTGCGTCCTTCATAACCTTCCCAGTGCAAGGGAAAGTCAGAATAGCCGCTTTTCTTCGTAGATATGTCACTGCCCTCTCCGGTTCGAACCCCCTCAAGGAATCTCTCGCAGAGCCTCCCGATGGGCCCCGGCTGTCAGTGTGCCAGTGACTTATTTTTCTCGCCAATACTTTGCCGCCTTTCATGTCGCTGAACTGCCCGATGAAATCTACGACGCGAGTTATTTTTGCGCACGGGGCCGAACCGCAGTATTTTTTGTTAGAGATTTTCTTTGTAAAATCTGAATCGCTGTTTTTACCCCCGTGGCAGATTTCTCCCTTCTTTTACCACTCCTGTAGGTCGCGGCCCATTTTTTTTCTGTCAACTACTTCGTACAGTAATTCAACCTTACCGTCGACCATCAACGATCAGAACATACTAGCAAACGACATTGTTACCACAACTGACACCTATAACTTGTCTGCCTCTGTAACTACTTTCATTTTTGCTTTATTCGACTAATTCCTTCTACTGTCTTAAAATTGCGTACGAAAATAAGCAGTTGAAGAAAACAAAATACCGCTCCCTTGGTAATGCCTGTAACGGCCTTCAAGGATAATATAAATAGATGGTGACGATGGTGATGAAGTGTTCGCGGACCCGCGGCATGCCCGAAATTTGGGGGTTGGCCTGATCTTCGAAAACTCGACCTCTGATCTTGCTTTGCCGGCTCGGTCAATCAATTGTTTATGCCATGGGATACTTCGAGTCATTCGCAATAAAAAAAAAAAACACTTTTTTATAAGATAAGATTTTACGTTGCTTTTTTGGGGACAAAATACTGAAACTGTTTCTAAAGACAGACATTTTTTTTTAACCCGAGCGTTTCAGTTTGCTAGAAGAATAAGAATATATAGGGTGGTTCAAGTCACCAGGCTCGATCTAAAATGGACCGGAAAAATCGACGGCTGCACGTAGCAATCTAAACTTTTCGTCAAAGGTGTAATTCACAGGTCGGTTTTTCTTGTAAAATTACAAAGCGTAGCTCTCTTTCTGTAAAAAATAAGGCCAAGAAACTTGCCAGGGTCTACGGCGGGCAGCAACGCAGACGACAGGGGTCCAGTAGCGGGGTGTGTTTGGCGTTCGTGTTGATAGATGGCGCTACCTCCTTATCGCGACTAGAGTTCCTCCTATATGCTCCCCCGAAGGGGAAGACGCAGGTGCACGCATTTGATTTCCCCGCGCCGCCACGCCGCTATTCCGCCGAGATCCATCACGTGAGGAGCAAAGCATCCGGCGCCGTGCAAGAAAGCCACCTTTGCGGTAGCTCCGCCGACGTTTCTCGCGCCCCGGCGTATGTTCCCCTGCTTTCGCCCTCCTTCTCCTCCTCTCCTGTTTTCCGCGAGGCGGCGGCGCGCTGCGCCGCTATTCGCCAAATTTAAGGCCCGTTCACACAGTAGCGTTCGGAGCGACCACTACGCTTACGAACGAACGCAACCGGTTGGAACGACGAGTTGCCATGGCAACGGAGCGCCAAACGGTCGTTTCGTTCGCGTTCGTTCGCAACGCAAGGAGTTGAGCCGGGCTGAACTTTTTCTTACGTTCGGGAGCGACGGGAGCGACAGGCCAATCACAGGTCGAGGAGAGCTCGGTCGCGCGCGTTGCATGCCGGTCGTGCCAGGCTCCTTCAGTCCGCAAACATGGCGTCGGTGGTGATCGTCGATGTGGACGGCGTGGTGGAAACTTCTCATCGTTCCCCGTAAAAGCGCTATCCTTGACTGTGAATTCTCGTCGTGTGTCGCTATGATAACCCAGCACGTACTAGAAGGGAAGATACACCTACTCGTGCGGTGATCTCGTGGCGGCACTCTCAAGACAGCAGAAACGCCCGTGCCGTCGTGTTTGTTTATTTTGACTACAGTGGTGCTTTCTAAGCATTTGTGTCCTCGAACATCGCCTGGATTTCTTTTTTGGCGCATTCCATGCGTGTGCTCAAGTTCAAGGTATTTCTGGTGCGTACCGTATAAAGGATGCGAATTTTGTCGCGTTTTCATCACCCGAGAAAGGTGATTAGTGTTAGCAATCCTGAACGCTCGCAACGTCTATCTGATCACGAAATTATATTTCTACGTTGCTGTATTGCTGCTAAAATTACATCGGCTTTTATGATCGTAGAAAAGGCGTGTGGCGAGATTTGTACTGTTGGCAAAGTCGTGTATTAAAGTCGTGATTCTGCAAGACGGCATACTGCATCTTTTTCTTTTTTTTAATGCACTACCCTGCAAGCGTATCCTGAACAAAAAAAATAGAGTTTAAGGTCATAGAAGATGATCTGTCTATGTGAGTGGCAGCGCGTCCCCTTCTTTTTAGAGGCACCGCTGAAACAGCTGACGGCGGCGGAGAAGTGGCGGCCGTGCTGCCGACCCGCTGCGCTTGTGGCAGTGGTTGCAGGAGTGTACGCGCGGCGCAGAGCGGCCGCTCTGGTCATAACGGACGCAGTCGTGAATAACGGGTTCGTTTCAGATGTCTGAACCAGCCTTTACACAGCTATTGTCGGCGCACAGCAGATCTTCGTGACTGTACGCCGTAGCCGACACCTCCGGCTGTTCCGGTGAGGATTTCGCGTCGGGCTGGAAACCGTCCGCCATGTTTGTAAGCGTAGCTGGATTGCTTACTATTGGCTAGGAGCAAGAGCTGAAGCTCGTTTCTCATTGGCTGTTGATTCGTTTGGTTGCATGCGGTTCCATGTGTGTGTACACGTCGCGCACAGTTGTCGTTGAAGTCGGAGCGGTTGCATTCGTTCGTAAGCATAGTGGTCGCTCCGAACGCCAAGTGTGTGAACGGGCCTGTCACATGAGGAGCAAAGCATCCCGGGGTGTGCAGGAAGCCGGCGCTACGGCTTGCCACCCGCCGAGGCCTGAATGCGCAGCTCTGCTACCGTAGGTAGCTATGCAGGAACTCTAATCGCGACGGCTCGCGTCCACCGTAATTTATTAAATGAGCATACTCTTTCTTGAAATGCACCTTCAGTTAAAAAATTAATGCGAACAATAAAAGCAAAACTCAAAAGTAAAAAAAAAAAACGCGTCTGCATAACGGCGGCGCTTTTGCTGCCAACGGATTTCGTCTGCGTGTCGTCTGCTATCTTTCGCTGGTCGGCTACACCTTCATACGCTGCTCACGACGCCATCTATCAATACGAACACCAAACACACCCCGCTACTGGACTTGGTCGTCTGGGTCGCCGCCCGCCGTAGACCCTCGAAAGTTTCTTGGCCTATTTTTTACTAAAAGAGAACTACGCCTTGTAATTTTACAAGAAAAAACCGACCGCGAAATACACCTTTGACAAAAAGTTTAGATTGCTACGTGCAGGCGTCGATTTTTACGGTCCATTTTAGATAGAGCCTGGTGACTTGAACCATTCTATATATAATTCGAGAAAGCATATAAACCTTTTCCCTCGTTCTCATTTAAAAAAAGCAATACTTGAAAGTATCGCGCATTCAAAGGGCCGCACAGTTTGGAAACTAAATAAGAAAAGAAAGCTGCTTCACCGTCATCATCTTTCAAACTAGATATGACCGGCGTTGCATAATATAGTTTCGACGATGATTTTCGAAACCCAGAGTCGTATTCCAGGTAAAAACGCCGCGGAATACGAGCCGACCTAAAGTCTTCTCGAAGCCGACTGAGCAGACTCGGCAGACTGGTTGGAAGGGAGGGAGGAAGTAGACAATAGCGCAGCTCGAGGGGGAAGGGGGGGGAGTTTAAAGGAACATGGGTTACAAGACCGTTCCCCCCTTTAGGGAGAACTATAGATAACCTTTTTTTTTCTAATAGTGTAGTATCAGAGCCTTACGTTATTTGTTCACGCCAGGAAGGTGTAGGCAAGCCCTTATTATTATGAGGCCAATCATCCAGGAGCTAGGGTGCGCGATTCTCACAACGCGGTACCACCATCGCTGAAAGTTGCCAGTTGAGAATGGCTTTGTTACGCTATACATGCTTCCTGCAAGCTGTGTAACGTGTTCTTTTTTTTTCTTTTTGATCAAGGTTTTCATGCAGTTTTTGGAGGCCACAAAAATGGGGTTCGTATTATTTTCTATTTTAAATATCGACTGTTGGCTGTCGTAGATGACTCACGACTTTGAATAATATCTGGTGCACATAGTGTGAACGCCACGTGACCATGGAAAAGAAAAGGAAATTATGTTCTGGGTAGTTGGGCTCTTCATGTTCGAAGAAAAAACCTAGGCGAGCAAAATAAATATGACTGGCAACAAGAAAGAATGAAACAAACTCCGGACAAGAGACAACGAACATTTCTTCCGGAGTTTGTTTTGTTCTTTCTGTTGCCAGTCGTGTATTCCAACACGCTCTTCAGTTAATATAATAAATATGCTGGATTAAAACTTATGTTTTGGGCGAGTTGGTTCATACTGATTTAAAAAAGGTTAAAAAAGCGCGAACAAAAGCGCCCGTCCAGTCGTCTTTGTTGTCTTTATTGTCCTTGTTTTGTTTGCGCTTTCTAACCTTTTAAATGAGCATAAATGCCCCGTCAGTGTTTCCTTGAATATCCGGACTCGCCGCGCAGCCAATGCGTCATAACTCCACAATTCCACGAGTGATCGACGGGAACCAATTCACTATAGCAAACAATTTAAATACCCTAGAAAAAGAAAAAAAAGAAAGGCGGTTGAGGGTTGAGAATGTGTTTATTCGAATGTAATAATGCACGTTTCCACAGTTTACAAAAACTCGCAGTTCACACGCGCTAAATCACAGTGCAGCCAACGCTCGCTCGCAATAGACTCCTTCCATAAATCCGTCACCGCGCGCGTTGCATTCTGGGAACCTGCGGGCCGGGAGCGGAGCGCGCGTATGGATGTTGCTTCCCACCGACCCCACAATGCATAACGTGGCATATTACGCCGCCATGAGGCGCTTCGAGTTCTGAAATATGGTCAGCCAGAACGTGCGCGTGCACCCAGCACACAACACCCAGCAATGAACGCGCCCTCGTATGCACGCTTTTATGGAAAGGTGTATGCGGAGAGCAAGTTCGTTTTGCTACTTGACTGCGGCAGCTGCGGTGACGTCAGAACGACGCCGAGCTCTGATTGGCTGATTGAATGAAAGGATAGTGGGTAGACCTCAATGCTAGATGCCTTCAAGTCTGCCCACTATTTTTTTTCAATCAGCCAATAAAGTTTGGCGTTTTGACGTCATTGCAGCCCCCTCTGCAAGAAGCAGACCGTACTTGCTCGCCGCACGAGGCGAGACGAAATAGCCGCAAGGCGTAGCAGACCACGCGGGGCTGCAACACAGTGCAAACTGTATTCCGTTACTGCCGAGGTGCTAGCTTACGATGAGCTCATACGACGCTTCCACACAACGTGCACACCACAGCACGCATAGTAGATTGTAGTTCTCGGGAGGTGGGGCTCGTCGTGAGCATGCGCTCTGAACACGAATATGGCGTCCAGTGAAGGCCTTTGTCTACGGACGAGTGTGCCCTGTGGGCGCTGCGCGTACGCACCAAACGAGATCCGGGGGGGGGGGGGGGGGGGGGGGAACCTCTTGCCTGTACGTATTATTACATTGAGTGCCCAACTGCTCGATCAGAGTTATATGATGGTTTAAAGGCCGCATTTGCGACACTATACTTCGTTTCACCTTCCGTCCAGACGCAGCGGATGCTACGAGGAAACAGGACCAATCAAGCAGCGTCAAAAGTGCAAGTCACTAGGCTTGTTCTGTTTAGGATTGGTTCAGCGATGAAAAACACAGACAGAACCATTACGAACACCATGATGGTGCCCTTTTGACGCTCTCTGATTCGTCATATAATCTCGTAGCATCGGCTGCGTCTGGACGG
>JAZHYW010040413.1:0-92012 GCA_037355805.1 Ixodes ricinus | reverse complement strand
AAAGGCTGCTAGAGAAATCGGCGGATCCATACTTGGCACTTCTGGCTTACAGAAGCACCCCAGGCCCTCTCGGAAAAAGCCCATCGGAATTGCTCATGGGCAGACGCCTGCGCTCTACGCTACCTGTGCATCCTAAAGAGTTGACGCCGTGCACCGCAAGAGGCCTTGCGAGCCTCAGAAGGAAGGATGAGGCGTTCCGTGACAAACAAAGGCGCAACTACGACCACCGCCATGCGGCCAGGCCACTTCCACGGTTGCTACCTGGAGACCAGGTGTGGGTGAAGGACTGTCGAGTCCGGGCTACGGTTTTGAGACCAGCCTCCCGGCCAAGGTCTTATATGGTGCAAACAGAAACAGGAGCAGAGCTAGAGAGGAACCGCCGAGGCCTGGTACTATATAAGGAACCAGCACACGAAACA
Organism: Ixodes ricinus; assembly: GCA_037355805.1. NCBI lineage: Eukaryota > Metazoa > Arthropoda > Arachnida > Ixodida > Ixodidae > Ixodes > Ixodes ricinus. Next base: position 91,593 of record JAZHYW010040413.1, on the reverse strand, counting down.
AGCGGTTCCCTCTATGAATTTCCGCAGGATTCCGGGGAAGGGGAAAATGGAGAGCCAGAAAACGAGGCGAATTTGACAGAGCCTTCCGCGCTCAATTCTGACTCAGCAGCTCAAGAAGAGAGCGGTACACAGGGCACGTACGTCACGCGTTTTGGTCGACCCGTGAAAAGGCCGCAATTTTATGGGTGTAGTTAGCATTACTAAGTTTGTTTTAGGTGTTCCACTGTTTGTTTTTGGGGGCAATATAGTTTAACTGTTGCCTTAATAGAAAAAAGGGGAAATGTGGTGTCATCCTGACCGCATCATCATCATATTGCTGTATCATCACTGACTGTCATTCACTATCTGACCTGCGTACGTGACTCGCCTCGCTCTCCGCTTATCAGTGGTACGGCGGTTGGCGATATATACGCGCGCGGAATAAAGGCTGGGGGTTGTTCTGCTGGGAACTACTTGGTTGGCTGTCACTTCCTTCATCGTGCCGCGAGACAACACGACAGTTATACTCATTCAAATTTCGTACTTCATATACCAGAATGAACTCAGGCACATCCCGGAGTACACTTTTCGTTTTAACAGTTTAGAAGTAGAATACTTTATTGTATTAATAGCACAAGTATAAGTCATTCGTTGCGGCGCCCTACAGTGATTAGTTCGTTGAAATATTCGTCTGTATGAAAAATGTTAATGGGTTTCTGTAGGAAAAGTGATTGACAAATCACATGAAATTCACTTGACTTTCTTTGGATTAGACGATGAGCTTCCTCATGAATTCATGTTGTATGTCTAAAACATACTAGCCATGGTGTGTGCAAGCATATTGAAAGATCGAGAGCAAGAAGACAACTACAAAAGAGTTAGGAACACAGAACACAGGTTGGCGCGTACTCACAGCTCTGACGTATAGGCCAAAAAAGAACGATGAAAGAAAAGCCTGTATAGCTGCGTAAGATAACTTCCGACAGCTGCAGGCAGACAAGAGGAAGATTAAGAAACAAGCTTTACGTCTTTGGGAACGTCTGTCGTTAACTCAGGTGGGTGGCAACAAAAAAAAGTAAAGCCGTGGGAGCGGCATTTGGAGGTCTTTTTTGCGCAAACACGCGGAAGGAAAACTTTCCTTTCAGCGTAATAGTGTCTGGAAGCGGTACGTTTGAACGGCACATGTCGGCACATCTCCAAAACCACCACTCCGGTTTGCGGAGTGAGTGATTCCCTTTTCGTTCAAAATTCGAAAACTGTTGTTAAAACCTTATTGACAAATACATTTTTCAATCAGAATGAATTTAGCGTAGATGTAAAAAATCTTTTTTATTCACGTCCTTGTGATACTTCACTCTTTTTATTTATAAATACTGCAGACTCACGTAGGAGTCCAAACAGGAGTGATCATCACAATTATAAAACATAATACAGAACACCGAGAAGACATCAGTACTAGCTGCAAGATCAAACAACACAGTAAACTCGAATGAAAACATCAACAACAAAAACAATACAAAACAATCACATGAGCGCAACCTTCACATTTGAAATAAATTATTCGACATTGGCACTTTCTACTATGTTATCTACTGGCAGCTGGTTTCATACGGTTATCGTCCTGGGAAAGAACGAAAATGTAAATGTATCATTATGCAAACAAAACAACGGAATCATTTTGCCTTTGTTAGAACGAGTATTTGCGCGCGATACTTGGGTTACGTAAGAACACTATTTTAGGTAATTTAAATCAATATATTCAAGTTTTTTTATTTTAGTGTGGGTGTCCCATAAACATGACGCATACTCTAGACAAAGTTTCAGCAAAGTTTTGTAGGCAGCAAGCTTCACCTGCCTCGGGGCTCCTGAGAGCTTACGTCGGAGGGCCCTTAGGGCTCTAAGCGCACTGGAACAAACATTATCGATATGCTCTTTCCAACTCAATCATTCTGTAACTGTAACATCTAAGTTTTTAACTGCCAATATTTTTTTAATTACTTCCGCTCCAGTAACGTATGAATACTTCAAGACGGTTTTCTTGTTACATACTCGTAAGACAGAACACTTATCAACATTTAGAACCATAGCCCAGTTGACGCACCAACTTAAAATATTTTCTACATTGTCGTTGAGTCTAGTTTGATCGACGTGTGACTTTATTGGCTTGTTTAAAATGCAGTCACTAACGAAAAGTTTGACATTAATTTCATGGTCAAGAGGCGCTTACAATGTCATTGAGGCATAGTAAAAATAAAATAGTTACTGAAACTGATTCTGTAGTATCCCCTACGTGACTTGTAGGCTGTCCGAGCAGTGGTTATCAATCTGCACATTCTAAACGCAAATGTCTAGGTAAGATTTAATAAAATCGATACGTTTACTGTTAATTCCAAACTCGTAAATCTTTTGCAAGAGTTTATTGTGCTGTACTTTCTCAGAGGAATGGCCAAAGTCTAAGAACACTGCGTCAACCTGATCTCTGTTATTGATTGCAAGCGCAAAGTCGTACACGTAGTAATCAGCTGCGTTACAGTTGATGCTCCGAGCCGAAAGCCATGTTCAACGTCTGGTAGTAACAGCTTGATTTCTTCTAAAACCTGTGTGAGAGGCCGACAGACCACGTGCTCTAACAATTTGCTACTTGTTGACGTCAGCACCATAGGACGACAGTTCGACGCGCTCAAAGGGTCATTCGCCTTAAAAATGGGAATGACGCGAGCATTTCTCTAGTCGAAGGGAAGCTTACGTTGTGATAATGATGAAGTAAAGACGACACACAAGTAGTACAAGACCGATCCAACATAGCGACGCAGAAAAGCATTGGATACCATTTGGACAAATTGCCTTTTGAACATCAAGGTTTGAAGCAAATTAAATATGCCTTCGTTAAATACACTTAAATCTGTTATTGACGACGCGAAACCTTCAGGCTGAAGAATATGATTGCTGTCTTTTTTTGTAAAAAACGTCTGGAAGTATTTATTGAATTCATCGGCGATAGTTTTAGCTTACGTGACCTGTTGAGCCGTAAATGTTTAAAGACATAAGATTGGACTTTCCTCTAGACAGTAACCTCCAGAATTCAGGTGGTGCATCCCTCAGAAAATTACCAAGAGCTACCGAAAAGAAAAGTAACATTTAGATTTTTTAATTCTATACCTAAGCTCTTTCTACTGAGTAGATTAATTTTCATTTCCGGACGCCAAGGTGAGTTTCGCATTCGGTATACCTTTCGCTTGATGTGAATTATTTATCGTGTAATCCATGGAATATTTTTTCTTTCTTTTATTTGAACAGCCATTGTTATGCAATCAAAATATACTTTTATTTTAATTTGCCCCACAAAACATTTACACCCTCATTTTTACAAAGAAATCATCGAAATGCATTTCTAAGTAATCTAAAACACTCACGTCATCCGCTCTATTAAAATCATGCACACCAATGGATGCTCTATTCTTATCAGCGCTCTTCAAAATAGAAAGTGTGGCAAATACAAGTGTGTGGTCGGATAGGGCGTTTATGACATCAAGTCTGGTGCAATTATTGCAGATTTAACACAAAGTAAATCAAGAATATGGCTTGACGAAGCACTGACTCTGGTAGGGGGTACCTACAATTTGTGCTGAGTCATTGAGAAGGCAGTGTTAACAAGGAGTTAGGAAAACTTTACATTACTATCCGTGGTACGCATATTCAACTAGTCAATATGCGGTAGATTGAAGTCCCCTGCTAAAATAAGCTTTACTTGGCCACCACTGAAAACGTTGCAAGAAGTCGTACGAATCCTCAAGAAAAACTTGATTTGCATTTGGCGGCCGATATTCCACAGCAATTGCAATTACGTTACCATAGAATTTTATAATACAGAATACACTTTCGTGATTAGAGTTGCCTGGTAGCAAAATTCCTTTTATATCTTCTTTAATTATTGAGGCCACTCTACCTCTGGGAGATTGTCGATCACACCTTGGTATTCTGTACAAGGGAAGAAATATTTCCACTGTCCAACACTTTTGCATGTAATCATGTTTCATTCAGTACCGTAACGTGAGTTTCAAGATCAATAAGAAGTGTTTAAAAATTAGCCACTTTATTTACAATACTTTGAACATCAAAAAAAGGTAAACGTAATTGCTAAGGGGGTCGTGCTTGTCATGCCGGTACCACATTAGTTCTTTTCACCTTGGTCCCGCTTTTATCTCTTCCAGAGGAAGTAGGTATAACCGTGTCGTTTAACTCGACCCCGTCATTCCACTCATGACCAGTTAGTTTAGACCTTAGATTTTTTGCCTGGTCCCACTCGTACATCTCCTGGGTGATTACCAACTTTTCACATTTAAGATACACTTTATATTTACTATTCCTATGACCCCTCACAGTCGACCATAACAACCTTCGTATTTCACAATTTTTAGCTGATAAATCTTTTGATAACGATAATCTAGTGTCCTTTAGTTTGTGCGCGTTCCCTAGTAGCTCCATTTTTTCATTGAAATCAAACAATCGTATAATGACAGGCCAGGTCTTGCTCACTCTTTTTCCAACCGATGAATATGTCCGTGACTCTTCACTTTGATTCCCAGCTTTTGTTCAAAGATTTCTGTTAAAAGAGCTTCCATAAGGTAATTGGTTGTTTCTGTTTCATTTCCCTGACTCCGTAAACAATCAAGTTATTACGTCGACTGTGGTTTTCCAGGTCATCAATTGTTCCCTTCAAAGACGAAATTCCTCTTAAAACTCAGTAATTGAACGCTCACAGTTTCTAATCCTCTCTGCTCTTTGTGCGAATGACTCTATGTTCCCTTCGATTGAAGCGAATTTGACGAAAATAATCCCTGGAGAAGGAGAACAAGAAGGTCAAAGGACAAAAGTGTAACTAAACCCAGCTAGGTGACTGGTGCGCGACCGAAAAAAATCCGCCTGGTCTGGGTATTGAAACCGGGACCTCTACCTTTCAAGTGGAGCGCCTACCTACTGAGCTAAACAGGTGTTAGACTTCAGTAGAGCGAACATACTTTATCCAGCTGCCACCAGTCTAACACCAACAAACGTGAAGGCTTCGCATTTGAAGGTTGTGATTATAATGGAATTGAAAGCAGAGGTGAAAGCGAGCTGACAGTTTGTAGAAGCGCTCCAGTCGAAATGGAGACGTCCGCGTTGGATACCCGGACCGAGCGGATTTTTCTGTCTTGCACAGTCACCTACCTGTATTTGGAAATTTGTGTTTGTCTTTTGTCCTCCTTGTCCTTCTCGAGGGATTATTTTCGCAATTAACGTCCACGTCACACGCCCCTTTGCATTTAATTGCATCATAACAGATGCCAATCTGCTATTTGTCTCGGAAATGTGAGTCCAACTTGTCCTTGAATTGCCTTTAGGTCTATGGTATTGGTCTTCTGATTTTCGAGAATCACTGTCATGTGCTCAGCTATTTGGATCAGCGGTTCATATCAACATCACCGCTCAGAGAACCTTAACGCAGAATGCGCACGACAATAAATATAATTCCTAGCACCCCTAACACAGGCAGCGCAACCAAACACATAAAATCGCTTTCTAGATTTACTAACCAGTTAGTGTCTTACTAACCTGTATCAAAGTCGAAAAAGTTTAGCTGTGGCCGCATGGTTCGACTGTCCTTACATAATAAAGAACTATTGAAGGCGATGGTGCCTGTTGGTCTCAGTTACCAATGTTGCCCGATGAATTCCGCGCAGCCTCCGGAAAATGTCTCTGGCCACGGTCCAAAGTTCCGTTCCATGATGCAGTGTCAGCGTCGTCGATGGCTGCTCGGTGGTAACTGCGCTCGTGACTTCCAGCTACGCAGATATCACTGGTGTAGGTGACAGCGGCAAGAACCTGTGTCGAAAAGACGAACAAGTTTAGCCGTGACCACATGGTTCGGCTGCTGCCTTGCCCACTTATTTTAGTCGGGGCCTGTTTTGAGTCCCAAAATGAAGTTTCTTTTTCAGAACACAAGTGGGGTGTCTAGTGATCACGAACAGTTTTTTCGAGCTACCCCATTTGATTTAGAATCCACATTCGTCCGATGATAAAACGGGTTATTTTGACAAAGATTGGGTGTATGTATTGGGCCCTGCGTACTAGCCCGTTTTAAGTTACATTTTTTTTACGGTAATTGACCGCGCTATTGCAGTAGATATGAAGTCGCAGCAATTTCCAACGTGTTCTTACATGTAGAATTTTTTTTATGAACAAAAATGTTGCGGATAAAGATGTAGTTAGTACGAATATGGACACTGTTGCGCCTGCACGTTTGGTCTTACATTTGCTTTTGAGAAGCCTAAGGAAGGAGTGTTGTAATTTTCAAACCTCTCCCTATCATTTTACGTTGATTATTTGTGCTGGTCATTCTTAGCCCGTTCCGAAAAAAAGTGCTGTTCGACGTCAGTGGAACTGTAATTGCGAGTATCGGATAGAAATTACAAGACCCAAGCAACATAAACGCTAACTAAGGCTCACCCAGTTCTTACGCAGCTCCGACAGACAGCGCCGCCCTCTACAAGGTGGTGCGCGTTTTCCCCTGTGGCCCTCACTCCCTCCAGGGAGCGGGAAATGAGAGAGGCACGACCAACGTTCCGCCCAGTGTCCTCGCATTTGAATCCGCTGTAGACATCAACTCGAAGGAGGGTGAGGCTGCGCCGACGTTCGACAACCAATGAAACTACCGCGCCATTGACGTAAACGGAGAAGGGGTAATTTTCCGCTGGGCGCTGATGCCGCACTGGCCGCACCGGCCGAACCTCCGAGCGTCGGCGCAAGAATGCAACCTGGATCGCATGCATGAATCTGAATGGGAAATTGAAGGAAAGCGTACATAGACTTATAATAATACAGAAGGAAAGGTCCCATGCATGTGGGTGGCTTGGAAACGGCGGGGCCTAAGGCGCGGACATCGGCAGTCTTAGTGGGTGGTCCCGGTGTGCCCATATCGCTGGCGACATGTTAAGATACATAAATAAATGTCAAAACATCAACCTGTAAAGCTTTGCCTTATTTTGTTCCCAACCTCATTTTGCAGAAAAAATACCGGAATTGCGCATTGTATGAAACTGAATACGGTTCACAAGCGCTCCAGTAACTTCAAATATTCATTGCAAAACGAACACGCTTAACCTTTTGTTTGCTTTCTTTCTCTGCTCTTCTGTTGCGGTCTTTGTCGTTCTTTCTCTTAGGACCACCAATGTCAGTGCCAAGGATTTGCGCATTCTGCTCCAATCTTTACCCCCACGTCGAAAGAGAACAATCATGCCGTTGACGGACGGTCGGCTGGGAATGTCCCATCACGACGAACCGATCGCAAAGGCCAATGTAAGAGAGACATTTGTGTTGCCCCACGCCGACCATCAACTCGCCCAACTCTACACAGTATCACCAAATAGAGTCTCAATGAACACTTTTAAACTTATTCTAACGAAGGCCTTGGTCGTCCAAAACTCGAAATGCATCAACAACACCCCAGCTGTGTCCCTGCAGTTCGGCCGACCCAAAAACCAAGCAACATCACGAAAGGCCTACTGCTGCAAAAAAGATACTGATAGCACTTTGCGTTCTTGCACCCACGAGATCGCAGTTGAAGATATTTTGCCACTTAGCAAGAATGCCCTTTAGTCGCATAATGTGATTTTGAACACGAAAAAATATTTTGCAAAGCTATGTAGTGTTTTCAAAAGAAAACGATGTGAAATCTCAAGTGAGCTCATGTTGTTGAACGTCTCTGAAAACACATTACATATTGAATTCTCGTTCATCTTCGAGGACTCATTGGGAGGACATCAAGATCAAACCATAAATTTAACATTCAATTTTATAAGGGCGGTCAAGTTCGTTCAAAGAAGATCTATAAAACTTCTTCCGATTAAAATGAATAGTGATTTCATTACGTGTCTAGTTACTACTCATTCATATATAAACATGAAAATTTTCGTGTCACGTCGCAAATATTGAAAATTGAGCTATAAGAGACCTTGCGAGACCCTTAAGAACTTCACTGACAACCTTGATGTTATTATTTAACATACAATAAATAAATGGGATAGGATGATGCTATATTCTGCTGTGTCATTCTACATTAAAATAGCAAACTCTGGAAGTTCACTTCCTGTTTATTTTATTTGTTTATTTACTAGTTACAAAATAAATACGCTTTGTATTTTTTTTACGAAGTACTATATCTTGTTACGACACATTTTAAACGGGACAAACACATCTTTTAAGAACGTGCAAACAAGGTACTGCATGAGTAAATTGTCTTAGAAAAGTAGACAGCAAGTGGTTTATAGTGCACATCCGTAAATAGGTTTACATATGTGTAACGTATATATTTTTAAAGATGTGCAAAATAAATATTTTTACGAATTTACGTCCTCAAAAATTCTAAAAGGAGGATCCTTTAATCTTTTGTTTCGAGCTAAGCTTTCGGTGTGGCAAGTTGTTGAATTACATGAGCAGTAAAATTGACTTAAACGCCTCATTTACGCCTAAGAATTAACCTTATATCCCCAACATCACCGTGAGAACCGAACTATGATTCAAGCCCCGAGAAGCGCACTCATGAGAACTATTTACGGCAATAGCTGTTTCTGCCCCTTCCAACCACTAAGTATCAGGTCCGTTGTCGAATTTGTCGTTGCTGTAGCTTACGTATTAGGGTGTCCGTCGTCGACGTTGCCAAACTCACGAAGAATGTCTTCCGCCACCAGCGGTTAACGAACATGGGCCCGCTGCGCGCGAAGGGCAGGCGTTAGCACAGAGCTACGCTACAGCGTTAACCCACTTTTACTAAGGTTTGAGCAGTACCCGATGCCCAAAACACGCACTCTACAAAAAAAAGAAGCTTAGCAGAAAATGTTGTTTTTTGCCCCGCGTAGAGTCACTAAATGAGCTTCGCTTAGATTATCGGAACTTTCTTCCCCACGTTGATGTGGGCGTGGCCATATTGGTACTTGTGCAAAGCGGACACAACTGGGGATCGTCACGACACAAAAGTGGAGTTCCTCAGTATTAGATACGGTGTTAAGACGCTCATGTAATATTGCTTTTGCTCTGTCGCGAATGGTTAAAACACTTGAGGAACACAAAAAAGCGTTTTATGTGATTTCAACCAAAGCTTCAGATAACTGGCACTCATGATTTTAAGCCATAGGGTGGGTAAGTGTGGATACTCTGAAGCGTAGCTCATTCAGTGACAGTAGCCCTGCCAATGCCAAAAGTTCTTGCCAACAGACATGCTTTCACGCGGTCTGGTAAAAACAAATTTTAAATGTTTACGCAACACGTAAGGTGAGACACCGCGACAGCTGAGGTGTGACGTCAGTGCCGCTAAGTTCCGACGTTCATTTGCTTTCGGAGCAAATGGACCGAATGAACGTTAGAGGTGCGAGGGCGTACCATAGAGTTCGTATAAGCTTTTTCGTATTAAACCGAGTAACACACCGGGCGAAATTTCCACAGCGTTTTGAAACCAATGGGGATGTATTAAGCAGAGAGCATTTTGTGATTCTGTTAAGCAATTTATCAAACACAAACAACGAAGGCCTTGTGGTAATTCAATAACACTTCGAAAATCGCGCTCCCAGACTTGAAATTCATGGAGCGACAAAACTTAATATGTACGCATGAACCGCTGCCTATCGTTGGTGTGGCTGCCTGAACGACTTAGGAAATGGTATTAGACAAAAACTAGCGGCGCCTGATGGTAACTGATGAACACTTTCAAAATCGCGCACTCAAGTTTGAAGCGTGTAGATGAACCAAATTTCGCGCCCGTGGCTTCGCTAGCCCTAACAGTTAGCATTATTCGTTTTGTCGACCGAGAACCTTTCTGGCGTAACTAGCGAAAACGTTTTCTTTGATTGCTTTCATTCTCAGCAGTTTCATGCTCTACGTTTGTACGGACCGTCAAGTTGTCACGTGACCACAGACTGTCATGTGACGTCTGAATGTCCAGGTGACGTCTCCGCCGTCACGTGACGTGATGACATAACGCGACTCGAGGTGTCACCTGACGTCGTTCAGTCTCGTGGCGTCAATGTGCAACGTGACTTGCTATGACAATGTCACGTCATTGTGTCAGCTGACGACAGATAAAAGGTGACGTAATGTGCGGCGTGACGTGTCATAGTCGTGTCGAGCGGCCTGTCGTCAGCGGCGATATGCCAATCGTGGAATATTTTCGGCAGAGGGCCAAAAATGGGCCGCGTCGATATGTAGCGCGGTAGACGGCATGAAACTTGTGAGGTGTCCCACTAACTGGTGTCACAGTAAAAAAACATGTAGCTCTCCTGCGATCAGTCACAGTACTGTCACACAGCGATACCTGCGACACGTCACGATGTAGTAGTTCCCCATCTGCGTCGCGGTCACACATTCTGAGGCAGTGGGATGCGTGAACAAAGCGTTGGAACAAACTACACCTCTGTTTTTTTGTAACTTTATTCCGAACGCTTTTGTTCCTTTTTTTGTTTTGGAGCGCGTGAAAGCACATTTCCCGGCACGAGCTCTTGGCATTGTCAGTGCTACGAAGGCATTTTGTTATTGGCTATTTTTTTTTCAAAGAGAGCATGAGGTTTGCGCAATGTACTACAAAAAACCTAAGTTTAGAGCGGCTTAAAAAAAGTTTTAGAATAGGGGCCCCTACGCTAGGGAGACCACTAAGAAATTATGGCTCATCACTGCTCATGCGCCGAACCTTAACTGCTTCTTGGTTCACCGCTCCCCATATGTTCCCTAGGGCATACATGGGTGCGCCCTGCATCGCTCGCTTCAGAAGGAATCCGTCATGGTCGCTACACTACTAGGCACTTTCATCGGCAATAGATGGTGTGTAGGCTTTCGCATTGCCCTACCACGCTTAAATCACAAAGTACGACTGATGATCTTGCCGTCTCATTTAGATTGTATTTGTTGTGTTTCGGCCAGAAGCGAGGAACAAGCAGGTTTCCAAGGCGAAAGGACAAGTTTATTCCACCATGCTCATGGATGGGTGGTAACTGAGCGAAGAGCGCGGTAGCCAGCGGAGCACCGCTTTTTATCAGTTAGTGGCGCATGCGCCGTACTACGATATTCTGTTATCGGCGGCGCGCGCCCAGACATGACATTTCCTCCTCTTTATTTGAACACGCTCAAAAAGGTTAAGATCCGGCTTGAAATCTTTCGGGAGGTTTCCGGGTTCTTGCCGGATACCGTCGGGCAGCAGGCGCTTGTGCTGCTTCGGCTGGGACAGTTCCGCCAGTAGGTGGCGAGGACGATGGTTGGGGTGCGTTGTCGCTCGGTTGAACCAACAGGAACTCTGTGCCTTCTTGGTCAGCGTCCTCGTCGGCAAGGCTTGGAGTTCTTAGCAGCTGGTCCTTGTGCCGACGCCAGGTGAAGCTGCCTCTGGAGGTGGTGGCGCGTACTTGGTAGGAAACAGGGCCATGCTGCGCAAGAATCACTCCAGGCACCCACTTGGGTTTGCCACAGTAGTTACGGATGAGCACATGATCACCAACGGCAAAGTCACGATCGTGCCCACGCCGGCTTGCAGTCTGCATGAACTGTTTGCGGGCTACCCTTTCCCCCACAGAAGGCTTTACAACGTCTAGGCGACTGCGCAAACGTCGCCCCAAAAACAAATTGGCGGGTGACTCGTTCGTTGTGGAGTGAGCCGTGTTGCGGTAGCTCTGCAGAAACGTCTGCAACTTCACATGCAAAGGCGCACTCTCTTTGTTTTTACGGAGGGCGCTCTTGAGGGTCTGTACAAAGCGTTCGGCTAAACCATTTGAACTTGGATGATAGGGAGCTGTCAGGACGTGACGGGAGCCAATTTCCTGTGTGAACTGTTTAAACTCCCGTGACGTGAACTGAGGACCATTGTCTGACACGATAGTTTCAGGGTTGCCAAAACGAGAAAAAGTTCTCTCAAAGTGTTAACCGTGCTCTCCGTCGTGGTTGAGCGCATCATGAATACTTCTGGCCACTTGGAGTGGGCATCTACCACAACAAGGAACATAGACTGAAGAAAAGGTCCAGCAAAGTCTATGTGAACACGTTGCCACGGCGTTGTGGGCCATGACCACGGGTGCAGGGGTGCCTTGGCAGGCGCACTACGCTGCTCTTGACAACTTACGCAGTTTTTTACGCTGCGCTCCAGGTCCGCCTCGATGCCCGGCCACCAAACGTAACTGCGCGCGAGCTCCTTGCTGCGCACAATACCCGGATGGCCCTCGTGAAGTTCATCCAGCAGCAGGGATTGCAGTTTCCCTGGGACGACAACTCGCATTCCGTGCATGATGCAGCCCTGATGAATGGTCAACTCGTTGCACCTGTCGAAGAAAGGCTTTAGTTTCTCGTCAGAGACAGACGCTGGGCCAGCCTGCTGCTAGTGAATTCTATCACTTGGCACAAAACTGGATCTCGATCTGTTCCACGTATATCTAGGGCTCTGTGTTTTAGGAGTTTATTTTTCGTCAAATTCGGAGGGTGTTTTTCGGAGTTAATTTTTTGCCGGAGTTTATCGGAGTTTATATTTGTTTGATTCCCTATTCTCCAAAATTTGGAGTTTAATTACGCAGTGTTTCCTATTGAAAATAAATATGTAAATAATAACCGAATGTAAACGTATGCCAGATAAAAAATAAAACGTGCTTGTATCGATTAAAATTTCTTCAGTTGAATTTGATGTTCATGCCATTGCCATTGTAATACTATTTTTGTCCCACGACAAAAGTCGCAGCACAAGTGTTGCTTCGATAAACCTCTATACCTTCAAGTCAATAAACTCTTGAAGGTAGTCGCTGGGAAACTCGTATTTATCTCATCCTATTCCCTCAACCTACCCCACGGCCATACGAGGTGGGGTGGTTAAGGCATGTAATAGAAGGTTTCAACTGTCAATTTCCTCTATTTAATACAATCTCTATGGTCCATAGCTTTCACTGTTATAAAAACATACCTTCTCCTTTCCCTAAATCACAAATCGCATGGCTCAAACTGGAAACCAAAAGAGTGGCTTTTGTCGTGACCCGAATGTACAATGACCGGTTGCCCTGAATCAACCTTGACGACACAAGCGGCAAGACCCCTTTTGGCAACGGTCTGAGATTTGAAACATAAATATTGTGCCATTTTCCCAGGATCATTGACTCCGTGCTGACCAAACTGTTAAAAAAAAAGTATTTTACTTTTTTTTTTGCGGGGGAAACAAAGGGGGGTGGGGTGGCGTTGGGACGTAAACATTCGGAGTTTATCGGATAAATCCGAATTGACCAAAATTTTACCGGCGGGTGTTTTTCGGATTTTTTCAGATTTATCCGAAAACACGGAGCCTAGCTATATAACCACTAGATACCGGCAGTGATTGCAGTCGCAATGAGTAGAATGATTCCTCGTTTTCTTTAGTCTCGTTTCCAACAGTCGGTAGTGGAAGACGCGAGCAAAAATCTGCTTCGGCATTCTCGCTTGATCTCTTGAAGATAAGATCGTAGGTGTAGGCCGACAATGCGACTGCCCAACGCTGCAATCGCGCAGCGGCAATGGTTGGAATTCCAGTTTTCGAACCTAAAATGGTCTGGAGTGGTTTGTGGTCCGTGACCAAAGTGAAGAGCCGACCATAAAGATACGAGTGGAATTTCTTAACTCCAAAAATAATGGCTAGTGCCTCTTTTTCGAGCTGACTGTACCCTTTTTCAGCGTTCGATAGCGTGCGCGAAGCGTAAGCGATGGGTTTAGCGCTGCCATCTGTGTAAACGTGAAAAACTACAGCACCTACCCCGTACTGAGAGGCGTCACACGCTAGCTTTAGCGGTTTGTCGGGGTCGTAGTGTGCCAAGGTGGGAGGCGACGCCAGCTCGGCCTTGATGGTGTTGAAGGCTTCTTGGCAATGCTGGTCCCAACACCATGGCTCGTCCTTGCGCAGCAATCTGTAAAACGGTTGGGCTGTCGTTGCAAGACGGGGCACGAACTTGGCGTAGTAGTTGACGACACCCAAAAAAGACTGGAGCTGCTGCTTTGTCTTGGGCTCGGGAGCCTGGAGCACCGCCTCCACCTTGTCAGACGACGTCGAGATGCCGTCAGCGCTGATCCTGTGACCTAGATAGCGAAGTTCAGGCTGAAAAAACGAACATTTTTCTTTCTTGACTCGAACTCCTCGTTCAAGCAGACGCTTCAACACTGCTTCAAGGTTGGCCATGTGTTCTTCCGTAGTCTTGCCCGTGACTAAAATGTCATCCAGATAACAACAAACGCCGCTCAAACCTTTCAGCATGGTGTCCATTATTCTTTGAAAAATTCCGGGTGCTGACGAGATTCCAAAAGGAAGTCTGTTTACAAGGAACAGCCCCTTGTGCGTGTTCAGCGTGAGGTAGCGTTTTGACGACTCGGACATCACCACCTGCTGATAAGCTCGGTTAAGATCTATCTTCGAAAAGAGTTCGCCTCCTGATAGAGCCGCGAATAGATCATCAACCTTCGGAAGTGGATAACGGTCAATATCAAGACAAGGGTTGACAGTGGTCTTATAATCGCCGCAAAGACGAATGCCCCCGTCCTTCTTGATAACCGGCACGACAGGCGTGGCGTATTCTGCTGTAGTCACCGGAGTGATAATGCCCATCTTTTCCATTTTCGACAACTCCGCTTCAACAGCCGTTTGCAACGCGAACGGAACGTTTCTCGCTTTTAGAAATTTCGGTTTCTCGTTCGGTTTGAAGAAAAGTTCTGCTCGTTCTTCAGTTATAGTTCCGAGCTCATCGTTGAACAGTGGCTCGTACTTTGACAGCAGAGAGTCAAGCTTCTGTTTTATACGTTTAGAAGCAAAAACGTCTGACCTTGAGAGATGATTCAGCTCCCAGATCTTGTTCCAGTCGAGTCGTATCGCTCGAAGCCACTCCCGGCCCAGTAGTGGCGGCCCGGCTCCATCGACGACGTACAGTGGCAGCTGTACTGACGCCTCGCCATGTTGCACATTGACTGTCGCAACGCCTTGAAGTCGAACCAGGGCTCCCGTGTAGGTGCGAAGCCTGACTACAGTTGGCGTCAGTTTCACAGACGGAAAAGACTGGTGAAACTGTTTAGCAGACATTACAGTTACCGCTGCTCCTGTGTCTAGTTCCATTTCAACCGCAGATCCGTTGATCACCATCTGCACCGTCACTGGTGTAAGGCTGGGCGAAGACACGCCGTGTACGACGGCGAGTCTTCCTTCAACTTTCAGCGTTTTTACCCTTTTTTCTGGCGGACGTTTCTTGCGCCCTACGTCAGTCCCGCTTCGGCAAACTCTTTGGATGTGACCTTTCTTGCCGCACTTGTGGCATACGCTCTGCCGATGAGGGCACTCTTGACTGCGGTGCCGTGACGACCCGCAGCGATAGCAGCTGTCCCTCTGCTTCTCATTCCCTGCTTGCACCTTGTGCACGTCAGTGACGCTTGAGTTGCCGACGCGAGCCTCAGCCGCGCTTTGCTTCGCAGCTTCCATGGCTTGGGCGCGGTCCACCGCTTTCTGGAACGTTAGCTTGCTGTCTTCCGTGAACAGCACGCGCTGTATGTCCTCCCTTAATAGTCCGCACACGAAGCGGTCGCGGAGTGACTCGTCCAAAACGCTTCCATAGTCGCACGTTTGCGACAGTTTTCGAAGTTCGGCGACGTACTCGGAAATGGACTCGCCTTCATGTTGCGCTCTCCGGTGAAACTTGGCTCGCTCACCGATGATGGACGGCTTGGGTGACAGGTGGTCGCCGAGGGCCTTCTTGAGGTACTCGAAGCTCTTCGTTGAAGGCAGCTCCGGAGCAGTCAGGGACTTCAGTAGCGCGTAGGTCTTCGGACCGATGATGCTGAGGAAGGCGTGAACTTTGTCGCTCTCTGGAACTCCGTTGACGATCAGGAACGACGTTAACCTTTCGTCGTAAGAAGCCCAGTCGCTGGAAGACTCGTCGAACGGTTCCAGATAACCCATTCGACCGGCGAAGTGCGTCCCGGCTTCTTCGCTCATGATGGCTGTCGATGCTACGTCCGCCCCTGCGGAAACACCTGCTTTTCTCGGCCGACGGTCCTTATCCCATCTTCGTCGCCAGTTGTTGTGTGTCGGCCAGAAGCGAGGAACAAGCAGGTTTCCAAGGCGAAAGGACAAGTTTATTCCACCATGCTCATGGATGGGTGGTAACTGAGCGAAGAGCGCGGTAGCCAGCGGAGCACCGCTTTTTATCAGTTAGTGGCGCATGCGCCGTACTACGATATTCTGTTATCGGCGGCGCGCGCCCAGACATGACAGTATTCTCATTCTGGCCATTCCTAAACCTGAAAAGACGCCGTAATTGTTGACATATAAGCGTCTGTCGAATCTAGTGGCTTGTCTTGACTCGATCTCGTACACGAACGAAGACACAGAAAACGAACAGGTAAGACACGGACAAGCGCTGACTCTTAACTCGCTCAAAGACTAAAAAAAAATATATATAAAAACTTGATTCGACCAATTTTTTAGAATACAGCACTTTTGACTTTTTCAGCCTTGTACAGCGGGTGCGATGTGCAGATCTAGTACCGACACGTTTTCGTTAAACAGAAAAAATACAAAATCGTATTAAATTAATCGACGAGAGTTGGGCTAGGTTGCTATTCGTTGATCATAATGTAAAAACAGAGCAAACAAACACGGACGAAGGAGAAGAAACACGCAGACGGGACAAGTGCTGACCTCGCAACTGGAAACTTTATTACTTGAAAAGGTCTGCTCTAGGACTGAAGCTAAGAGCGGCAAGGGCACCCAAAACGAGAGAGGTGCAAAAAGAAGCATGCGAAACCGTTCGTGAGATGCTGTGAGGTGTTGTTTACAAGATCCCCGTCTCGTGTAATAAGTGTTACGTCGCGGCAGACAGGACGCTGTTTAAACGATCGGCTTAGAGAGAGCATAACAACTAATCCCTTAGTGCCACGGCTGGAGGGCACCTCTCGTTGCACCGCAACGTATGCAAGTGTAAAACCGTCGTTCCCTGACACTGCAGTATTAGGACGAAACAAAGATGATTTGCAGAGAGAAGCGGCTCGAGGCCTTTTGCATTGTCACTCTGGGGGATCGGTGTGTAGAGTGAGGCCGCATTAGCGCTTACACAAAAAGAATTTGAATTTATGCGCGAGACTTGGTGAAAGCGGCCACGCGGTGATGTGATTGTGAGGACAGGGATCGAAAAGAGTGAGGCTTCGATAACGCTTGCGTAAAAGCACTTTGAATTTGCGCGAGATGTGCAGAAAGTCGGTCATACGCGAGATGATGATGGTGATGATAGGGGAAGGGGCTGACAGGTGCATGCCTGAGTGAGAGTGCTGATTTGGGGTCTTCCTGGTGTGTGTGTTTTTATCTTATTTCTTTTTCTTTTCCCTTTTTAAGTAATAAGTTTCAGTTGCGAGTCAGCGCTTTGTCCCGTCTGCGTGTTTCTTCTCCTGCGTCCGTGTTCGTTTGCGCTGTGTTTTACATTATGAAAATCGTATTAATTTGGTCTTGACTTCAAATATTTATTGTTGTTTTAAAAATGGGTAGTTTTGTTTTACCCTACCCATTATCGGGGACTAAAGCAAAACAGCGTTGGCGAGGCTCAAACATAATATCTGTTTATCTTTTCACTTTATTAATATCGCTTAATATCGTTTGTGGCCAGCGCAAGCGAGAAAACGAAGCATGCCACGATACGTATTGAAAACCCTATTCTATAGATAATTGCGAGCATGGCGCCCTGACTGGTGCCCCATGTACTGCAAGCGTGTGCAACTTGCGAGGAAATATATATTTTTGTGAAGCGTAATAGACCTATTGCTAGATTATCTGAGCATCAAGAAGAATGCAGGCATTGTTCCACGTGCCACACGTGCACGCCTTCCCGTATAAGCGATTCGAAGTAAATACCCAGAATAAAGCGTGGACGAACGCGCGTGCAATTTCCAATTTGTTTTAGGCATTTGCTTTAGAAAAGTTACTCACTGCTGAGGCCAGCATGCAGTGGCGTGTGAACACCAGTCCCCATTCTGCTTGATGCTTTGGTAATTTAGCAGCTGTTCTATTGCACGGGCT
This sequence comes from Ixodes ricinus, assembly GCA_037355805.1. Taxonomy (NCBI): domain Eukaryota; kingdom Metazoa; phylum Arthropoda; class Arachnida; order Ixodida; family Ixodidae; genus Ixodes; species Ixodes ricinus. The sequence continues at coordinate 73,553 of JAZHYW010040413.1, read as the reverse complement.
ATGCGCACGAGCAGAAACATGGCGGCGAGCAGCTCGCCTTGCTGGCAATCTTCTATAAGGCGGCAGCGCGTGTGTATCGCTGTGCTCTGTGTCCACCTCATAGCTTAGAGGCCCCATAGCATAGGGACTTTTTATATTGCAAACCTTCTAATATTGTTGTGGCTTTTTCTGTGGTTGTGGACCCGCTTTTCACGTACGCGGGACCCGTTTCTGATTCCAGACGGCGGCGGGCGATCACGTTCCAAGAATTTGGCAACATAGGACGACGGATTCCCCGCATCGCCAGCTGCAAGATCCAAGCCACCAAGTAAAAACTACAGCATCAAACATTACAGCATTAACAGCGGACGTCCTTTCAAGCGGTGGGAAGAACGCATTACAGCTCATAACAGCTATAGCTAGTGAAATATGCAAAACTGCTGGGAACTAAATGGTGAGTTGAGGATTTGGTTCCGGACGCTTTTGTTATGACACTAATCACAACAGCGACAGCTTCGACATTTCACGGTGAAGTCGTTGGACATCGGCATAGCGTTCACGCACCGTGGGGCCCGTGAAGGCTAATCTGATGTCCCACGACTTGGCCGTGACGTATCGCTGCTATCGATGTGACTATACTGAGAATTAACATAGGACTGAAAAGTATCAATCTCTGGATTATCAGATAGGATGCGGTATAAGCTTATTCCAAAATCCGTGCCGAGATTTCTAAAATAAGATAAGTAAACGCCATTTTTAACAACGACAACAAACTTCTCGACTGGAGGTTTCGACTTCGCCGGCGTGTACCAGAAAAACAAAAAGTTGTATCGTACGCATTTTCTTTTTATAGTAGTTTTTGAACGTTACATATTTAGACAGTTTAATTCTGTAAGTCTGTTTTCAACCTATACGTAAAGCCAGCGCATGTTAAACGCAATTAAGGAAAAAACATTAGTGCACGCGGAATAACACTTGTGAGAATAATTTTTTTATACTTAAATATTGTTTATTGCGCTTTAGCAGCTGGATGACAGGATTTTCAACAGCAACAAAAAGAGAAGAACAGATGGTCTTACCTTAGGGACGTAACCCAAGCGCATTGCTATAAATGCTTTACGTTATCCCCAGATATATACCCTGTCTGCACGTATACGCATGTTTGGACCTCGAGAGACAATGAGTGCCCTCTTCTTCTGAGCAATTCTCGTTCTTATGTCAGAGCCATGCTACTTTGTCTCAAAATGACGAAGAAAAAGGTGGATAATCCTGATGCCAGCGAAGGTGAGGAAATGCCGTACATGTAACTCCGTTTCTAGTGGCGTGATGAACAACGAGTTTATTAGTAGATTGGAACCCCGTACATAAATGTTCATATATGCAAATGCATAGCGTTCCGTTGGTCTCACCTCGAAGAATGAACTATCCTTCACGTCGAGTACCACTAGCGCAGCATACATGTTTCCGACAGAGCTTATTGCCCCCAATGACTGAATTTATACAGGTCTCCTTTGCTGACATACCCATTGCGGAGGAGTAGACGCATACGTAGCGGTTCGCTAACACATACTCCATTTCTCTGACAGTAACACTGATTGACTCCTCTCCTCCGCTTTCCTACTTCCGCATTGTTAAGAGCAATATACGACTTTTATCGCCACGCTCATGCCAGGACGCCAGAAAGCCCTGCCTACGTGCTGCGACGGCCCTTTATCAGCAGCGCAGAGCCGCTCGCGTAGCCAATTGCACTTTGCCCCCTCGCAGTGGAAAATGACCCACGACGATATCAGCATGGGGGCAACATGGTCACTCTATAGTGGGTAACGTGATCAACATGAACACAAGCATGCTGATTTATAATGTCGCGGAATTCTGTCGCATTTGTATCTTGTTAAATGGTGCTAATATTGGACGTATCCAAATGTCACGAATGAGGCACCAATCAAACACCCAATTTCGCAGTAGTTAATCAATGAATTACAAAAACTAGCTTCTGTTTGTTTTTTGGTTTTCATGTGGCAACTTTGTGCCTAAAATTCTAAGCAAGTGCCAGATTTGGGCCTCATTGGTGGTTCTTCGCTTCATACGTGGCATCTTGGCTGAAGTCTGGCACTTTGTCAGTAATGTGGCGAACCCCAAAAAAAAAAAACACATTTGAAATGTTAAAGAAAAGTATAAGACTATTCAAATTGAAAGCAATATATATTTAATTAGAATACTTCAAGAAAACGCGCAAGAATTGTTTGGTCCCATAGCCACAGTGACAAGTTTTGGTTTCAATCAGAAAAAGTAAGCTTTATAATGGGATACACACGTAAAACCTGAAACAGAAAAAATATGTTAGGTTTTGTTACAAGATATAATTTAAAAAAGACACATCTTTAACGCCGTCAAACATTTAGAGTTGTGCATTATATCAATTGGTATTGCATTCCGAATTAATGCACCACTGAACTGAATGAGTCGTTGACCGCAAGTATTTTTGCATAATGTGTTTCAATGATGACTAACAGCACCCCTCGCTAGACTTGTAGATTTCAATACGGGTAATGAAAGGGGTTAAATATTTTTTATAATTGAATGTGCAGTCTCAGCTACCTTTTTTGTTTCAATCCTGCTATTATAAATAACACGGATATTGATTTACATAACTGTCTGCTTGTGTTGGTTAGTGTTGTCAGCGTATAGTTCTAGCGCCTTCACCGGCAATCGACTAATTGAATCTAGGTTTGTAGTATATCTACTACATTCCCAGGGCACTATACAAGAGCTCATATGGCAATGCACAAATGATAGAGTAAAAATGCACAAAATAGATAAATAAAAATACAATACTTGCGCCTTTATAAAGTTTAGTAACTATTCGCAAGCTTTGAACATATTAATTTGAGCTATTTCAGTATATTTGACTCAAAAATTAACAACCTAGGTGTTTGTAATCAGAATGGTGCTGCAGCGTTGTACTATCTAGGTGCATTGGTAGAACGCTATAATTTAATTTATTTTCTTCTTGAATGAAATGTTACATACTTAGTCTTTTTTACGCTAAGAGTGAGTTCATTGCAGGTTGTCGAACCAAGTTTTTATCGGCTCGGTTCGGGTTTGGGTTCACAGTTTTCGGTTCAGTTCCTGGATATAAAATGTTGGTTTAAACCGATTGAAACCTCGTTCGAACCGCTAAATTGATAATCTATATTTTTTGCGATTGTTCTGGCAATAGGCACGATTTCCGCCGTGAAACGAGCAACTATATATTTTTGTTTTCGTTATCGCCCATACAATACACTTTTATTTTTAAGTACCAGTAGTAAGAAATTGCGTTATTTAAGTTCGACGCTACAATAAGAGAAGATCTGGATTAACATACAAGACGTTGTGTTTATACCAACCAGCATTCATTTGTTTGCCTCAGTCGCTATATATCTGTACACCAAATCAGAAAGGTTGTCACGAAGTGTGATTGATCGCCCAAAATAACCAAAGATTAGTACAAATTAACGCCGCACTATTTAAGAAGTTGGATCGCAGTTGTGCTCTTGGACTAAGTAATTAAATACAGTGCATAAAATCACAAAAACGGGCACTATGTCTCCATATATATCATGAAATATAGTTTACGAATTACGTCTCGCAATATATATGTACGATTATGACTACTCAACTGAGGTAAAGGAAATATTATATTCAAAATGTCACGAACGTTTGAGGACACACCCTTTCAGTTTGCTTTTCATAGAAACACTGATTGCAATCACAACGCTTGTTTTCCTCAACCAACATTGTTTACGTTGAGCTCTGTGATAACGGCAAAGAATCACACAGAAAGGGGTGATAAAAATTGTTCACTCCAAGCTAAATGTACCATCGTACTCAGATAAAATCTGATCTAAAATAGCGCGTAACCCGAAGTAAAAGTTTTTTTATACAGGATAATCTGGCAGGTTCTAGCTATTGAGGTTTCTTCTTGACAATATGCCGATCAATTATGTTTGCAAATAAGCACCACACTCTGCTTATTGATGATTTTTTGTTAAATCAAACAAAGTACCGTTTAGTGTTCTACTCAACATGTCACGTACTTAATTCGTCACTTTCTGTTGGTCTGCATGTGTAATCGTTGTAGTTCCGCCACGCACCCTTGTGTACATGCTTTCGTCCAGAACAAAGACACATAAAAATGCTGTTCATCACATAAAAGAGGTAGTACTTCTATATGTTTGAGAAGTTAAATACGTGTCAGGAACAGAGTAATTGAAATCAACTTCAAGATAAAAAAACACGACTACACTTAAAACTGCTTACGTGTCGGAAAACAAAAGCAATATATTGCCGCGGGAGATATGCTTTCGAGTAATGTTTCTACACGTATTAATGTTTTAGGACTGACGTATAGGACGACGTCGAGGATGATTTCCTAGAAATCGACGCCATGCACGACGTATAGGACGATTTTTAGGACAACCTCAAGAACGGCATCTAGGACGACTTCAAGGGCGACCTTTAGGACGACCTTAAAGGCCGATGTAGAGCCCCGGTTTTCTGCAGGGAAGATAATTCTCTTGGCGCTCCTTCTCCTAAGCTGCGAGGGGAAGCCAAGTTGAAGCAAGGTAGAAAGGGGAGAGAATATAGGATAGGAGGAGGCGAGTGAAAGTGGAAAGGGCGAAGTGTACGTCGGCATTTAAGGACGACATCTAGCGCGACGTCAGGAGACGATGCCTTGATGACGACGTCAAGGACGACGTCGAGAATGACGCCTAGAGGATGACCCTTAAGGAGGCCGTGGCGTGTTTGCCCGGGCTGCCACATTTGCTTTTGGAAGCCGCCGTGAGATGCTAGACCAAAATATTATGTTGAGCTAGTTGGATTTCCATCTGACCGGAACGCCTAAAAAACATGAACAAGAGACAACATGTTGGCGTACTCGCATACCGAAAGTTTAAGTTGTAAAAAACATCACTTATATGCGGTCCGTGGCATAGCACGTCAATTAGCCTCGTCCTCACTCTTTCCCGCAAAAATGCAAATTTATTCTCCCAAAAGAAGGGAAGAAAGATGTTCCGGATGTTATCGGAACACAGAAGAGAAAGAGAGGAAAAAACCCTTCGAAAGCATACGTAGTGCGTAAATTGCATTCACATCATTAAAATAAAATTACTAATGGTAATTATATTTAAGTAACACATTACCAAAAATACATAAATAATGCCACAATTTTTTGAAAGACAAATACATGAAAAACTATAGAAAGAGATGCTGATAAAATTAAACAATGAAGAAGTTTTGGGAAGAGTATCAACTAAAGAAGTTCACAACATGCCAGATTTGTTCAAAACGTGAGACTGAGGTAATTGTTTTTTTTTTGTGTGTGTCATGGCAATTCGTGGCGTGCTGACGCAGGCGTCTTTATTGATCAAAATTGTTTGTTCCTCATACAGCTAGGGAGTTTTCTCCAGGCCTGAAACGTTTTAAAATGTCGGTCTGACTAATCTTTGAGGAGCACCTGCAATCTCTTGCATCTATTGCTAGGTGACCCGCTGGCGACGTCTTCAAATATAGGGCGTGTTCTCTTAGACGGTAACCGACACACCGTCGTGACTGCCCCACAGACACTTTCCCGCAGGTAAACAGCATCTCGTATATCCCTCCATACCGGCACTTGGTGCAGTTTTGTTGATGGTGAGCCTTACAGTTTTCTTGCTGTATCTGGTGATTGCTGATGCTTGTAGACAACCGAATTAGTTTGTCCGGTGCTGAAAGTACAACCTGGAATATATGCTTAAATGATATCTTATTTGTGTTGTAAGACATATGATGGATGTACGGCAGCCCTGCTGGCCGGCGGTGCTTTTCATATCATGCCCTCGTGTCGTCCACTTGAATGTATCGTAGACTCAGCGACGTCAAACGAGATGGAACTTCGGTATACAGACGCCTTGAGACGCTCAACTTGAGAATGCAAACTCTCTCTTGCTGAATGTGCACAATAATTCTTTAAAGCCGCAATCATGGTTTTTTCACAATTCCTCTCATAACAAATTTATAGTTTGCCGAGCTATATCGCAGCAGGCCTGTGCTTCTAGCAAGTGCGATTATGATAGAATACCAGTTGTAGATCTACAAATTGAAAGTTAGTCTCAAAGGGTCGAACTCAGCCTTGTGAGGGATCAAAGGTACATAGTAAATCTCTCGCAGCTGTGTTCGTCTTCTCCTCACTGAGCGTGTCTGCGTGGCCAGGTATCCATGTCCCTGTCATTTGGCCCTCATGAGTGCGGAATAACTTGCATAGTAATGGGAACTCCCGAACTGTCCCTAGCGGCTGGTAAGGCGGTTTCAATATCGCACAGCCTCTTGGGAGTCGGTGAAAACATGTACCTTCCTACCCTGGTGGTGAGAATGAGTCCTAACTGCTCAGCAGGTTTGGCGTGAATGTTCTGCAGACCCACTGGGGACTGAGTGAATATGTGATGGGAGTTTTCCCGTCGTCCGACCATGCAGGATCTGTGCAGATAAAGCACATTTATGAGTTTCGCGTTCAGAGAGGCAAGGGCTCTAATCTGTCGAGTTGGAACCGCGCGCTTTCAATTGACGGGATTTGGGTTGTAAGAGCTGAAAAAGAGGGTTGGCTTTTACTAGTAACTCGTCGTCCTACAAATGAGGTGAAGGGGTGTAACTAGATATCTGAAATACTGGATCGCCTAGGCGACTCACTATAAGGCGACCAGACGCCGTTTCCTGTAGGCGGAGTGTTTCAGTGCTGAGCATTTCAGGTTCTATCTCTCTAATTGAGATAATCTGTTTTGTCACATAAGTTGTGTCACTGGTGTGATTTCGGGCAGGTCGCTGATGACCTGTATGGCTGCATGGCTAAAAATTTAGTGGGCTCATTTCTGCGTTGGGGTCAGGCGCAGTGTAACCGTACACATATTTTGAAATGAAAAGTGAACAAACCAACTGGTGTAATGGTTTTCCGTGTGCAACCTAGGTTTTGCCTGTTGTGCATAGCAGGATGTAGAGACTGTGTTTCCAATAGCATTTAATCGGGCGCACCCATTTTCTGGGACATCACCATTACATAAATGGTGAGCCCCAAGTTTGTGTGGTTGGGAAGGCGTTGAATAAGAGTCCTGGGAAGTTGAAATTTTAATTGTTTGTCGCAGTTCATAGGTTGTCCCTTGCGGCGAGCTAAAATCAGATTGTTACTTTGTGTTTTATTTTGCGGGGAAAAGGGCCATGCCGGTGTCTTCAACAAAACTGCACGATCGCGTCCAAGACGCACTTAAGTATACCTTTCTGATCTGCCAGCGGGATGCCGGACGTTAAGAAACTACATATCGTCAGCGTATATCGTAAAGCCGAAGTCACCCACCACATTAAGATTGAAGGCTACTTCATTACGACGGAAGTGGGAGAAAGGTCGACCTTTGTGGCAACGCCATGGCATTGCGTGGTAGGGACTGAGGTTTTGCTCACCGTCACCCACAATTCACGGTTGTTTAGAAATGACCTAATAAAATTTAATATGTGACTTCGTGAGGACGGCCTTACCCTAAGTCGCGCGCCCTGGAGGCAGGATATAAAATCGAGTGCCGATCTTGTTGCGTCGGCTCTTCGGCGGAGGTGCAGCCTTACGTCACCGAAGTATTCCTATCACAGTGACCCAAACAGATCAAACGCGCAATGTGTTTCCCCATAGCATGTCTCCAGAATATATAAATACACCATTGTATGTTTTTTATTCGCTTCTCTTAACATTTGTTTTTTATATTGTGGCGTAGTTAGTTTTGCCTGTTTTTACCTCATTTAAACATTATCGTCTCTAATCAGCGGTTCTTAGGGTTAAGAGTAAAAAATATTCTGCAACTTTTGTTTTCTTCCTTTATTTTTTCTGGAAATACGATTTTCGCCAGTTTATAGAAAGTTCATCTAATACCAGAAATTATTTGCGTTAAAGCTAAAAAATGGTCGCACACAATGACATTATAAGATCCTGGACGCCTTAGACTAAAAAAGCGTCATATTAAAAAAAGAGTATGTAAAGACGGCGCTGCCTTACGCTAGACGTCATACTTTGAATGAATGTTTTAGAAAGGGCGCGCTTTCAAAAGTTAACGAAGCAGCTTCCTCGAGACGCATTTGGCAAAACTCCTTTGGTCTTCTGGTTTCAAATAACTTTTGCTACAAAGCTACATAAATAAATACGCCCCAAAGCAGTGTTACAAAGCTTAGCGACCCTTTTTATCAAATATAAGAGCATGTAAAATACCTCGATAGTGTCCTTTTATATTAGGGACCCAACGTGAACCTTGAAAGGGACGTCAAAAAAAGAGGTTTACAATCCCCTGTAACGCCGAACTAGAGCTCAGCTCATGAGGAGGAGGAGGAAGGGAACTGAGGGAGAAGGAGGAAAGTCCTCCACTATAATTATGGAAGTGGATCGACTTTTGATGTGCATTTTCTGCCAGTCGCAGAAAATGCACATTTTTGGTGAAAGCCTCGTGTGTAAACTTGGCGAGAATTTAGTGGGGCAATTTTTCACCTAACTCTTAGCAATGAATTGTTTCCGCTAAATTTAGTGGAGATTTAGCGTCAGAGTCATCGTCATCGTCACTGATGACGTCATCAGTGACGATGACGATGAAGATGACTTCATCGTGATAACGTCATCGTAATCCTCATCGTCATCGTCATCAGTGACGTCACGTGTGACGTCATCACTGACGCTGACGATGACGTCATCGTGATGACGTCACCCTCATCGTCATCGTCACCACGCTGTTAGGCCGAAGGCGACGCCGATGGCGACTGCGACGGCGCTCCAGCCAGAAACGAGCGCCTAAGAGCTGCGCTCTAAAAGATGCTACGAAGAGCAGAGCCTTAAATGAATGTCTTTCACTGTTCTGGGCCTCTTGCCTACCTACATTTCCGAGCTTCCTTGAAGATGTTTCAACGTAGTAACTATCGTGAGGTTTTGATGGAAACACAGGCAAGAGGTTGCAGTAAGTTCTGTGCAGGGTGTCGAACCGGTCATTATTTTGGTTCGGTTCGGGTTCGGGTTCAGTAGCATTGTATGTTGTTCCGGTTCGCTTCCGGTTTAGGGTAGCGCACATAATATCACTCCGGTTACCGGTTTTATTAAGCGCGAACCGGTTTGAACCGGTTCCTAACTGTACCTTTGAATATTGACCGCGCACTTACTGGAGTCTTTTCTGAGGACGAGATACTTGCCATGTACCCATCCCAAAACTACTTCCTCTTCAAGCAGATCAGAAAACTCTGCACAGTGACGTGCGCAAAGACACCATTAATATGGCAAGGCTATTACTTGTATATTTCTGTTCTTAAGTGATCGGCTATCACCTTTAATGGTGTCTTTTGCACAAGGAGCTATGCAGTATTTCAAACTCTGCAAGAGAGTGTATTTTGGATGGGTCTATAGACCTTTCCAAAAAGAGCTTCTGGCCGGTGCCATCTTTAGTGTTCGGGCGTATAGCGCTTGCTTTGCTCGCTTTCTGAAGCGACAAACACGCACGTGCTGGGCTGTGATTTTGTAAACAGTAAAAGGTCTCTAGCTAGATTGCTCGCACTCCATATGTTTTGGTTTGCTTTGTTCTGCACACAGGTTTTTTTATGCATGTTACTTGTTTTTGGTAGGGTGCCTTCAGGTGCGCTTTGCTTTGGGTGGAGACATCTGGCCATTTTGTCCCACACTTTTATTCTTATGTTTTGTTCGAGCGCGTGAAACAGCATGCCCCTGCACGCGTTTGTGGCGCTGACTTGTGCTATGGCGGCATTTTGTTTTCGTCGATTTCTTTGTATTTCACTCGTGAGCGCGTGCTGTCGGCATCGGGTACTACAATGGGTGGCGTCACCCTTAACAGAAGGACATTCAGGAACCTAGTTTTTGGCAGTCAGTAAGATGTCACAGCTATGCCCCAGAGTGGCTGACAGGGGAACGAGAGGAAATAAATGTGCCGTAAAACACAGAAACAGGGACTTGGGGCTGTTTATTGAATCCCATTAAGTTGTGGTCGTGTATGCATCGGCCAGACTGGCCGATGTGTCAGTGACCGGGCACGTGACACACACGGTCGCATAATACAATGTAACTACATCTTGACAGCGCTTCGGGTTCCGGCAGGAAAAACGCTGTTCTAAAGATTTCGTGGTGATGCTTTGCCTAGTCACTTTGACTTTTTATCGCAAACAACGCTCTATGCGAATGACCCGGTCCGAGGGACTTGGACCGGGTCGATCTGTACGTATCATCCACTGAAAAAAGTTCCGGTAATGCGCCACAGCGGACGAGCGTTTCTCGAATGCTCAGTTGAAGACGATGAAAGAGGACTTCAAACAAAAATGAGAAAATGGTCGAACAGGCGACATGCTGGCTTGCTGGTCTGACAAACCTACAAAAGAAATAAACACACATTTCTTCTCCCCTCCCCCCCGCCTCCCCTCTCCCTGGCCTCCTTCCAGGACGCGGCGCTTCGGCGAATCATCTCCGAGTAACGTTGCCTTCGACAGCCCATGTTTTTTTTTCTTTTTTGTAAGGTAGCGTTCCAGTCACGTTGAAGAAGGATTCTTTTAATTGAAATGGACCTCAGGCGACCCTACAAACTATACTGCCGATGCAGCGCGGTACTCGTCCCCCGTCCTCCAGGGTGTCGTTGCACTCAAGTGGAAGGTCACGTGGTGCGCTCTCGGTGCTCGATTGACTAAATGACTCACCGACTGCAACTACGGTTCATCGTGAGGTAAAACATTCGCGGACAGCGTAGGCCTCCATGCCTACAGTGGCGCAATCCGCTCCCACGCTTGGACATTTCGTAGTCAAGCGACCAAGCGGTGCTTTGAAATCGCCGCCGCCTCTACCCAGAGGGTCAATCCAAGAAACAAAGGAAAGTTGAAGCTCTCCAGACGATCACGTTTTTTTTATTACGTATTCAATAAAACAAAACGTAAAATATCTCTGATAGCATAGGATTAGTCTTGGCAACATAAGAAACATTTACGCCCGCAACCTTTCCCATTTAGACCAATTATTGACACAATTGGAACTGAACCGTTTTCGTTGAACCGGTAACCGCCACGTCAGATTATGGTTTCGTTCCGGTTCGGGTTCAATATGAAGTGTCCGATTACGGTTTCGGTTTTGTTCCGGTTCGGCCAAAAATAACGGTTTTAATCCGGTTTTCGGTTCGGGTTCGGGTTCGGTTCGACACCCTGGTTCCTGAGATCAGACGTCACATTTTCGTATCAATGTTAGTAACATTTAGGCAAAATAATCGTGGGTAGGCCAATGATGGCTGAAGAATCCCAGAAATAGTGTTAGCGTGTCAAATTCGTTCGCTGGCTCAAGGCTTTGAGCTCACGGATGTCATCTTGAAAAACTGAAAACCTTAATTTAAAATGTATTTAAACAAATATAAAATTATATACTCCAAGGTAAATGCGCTAACGTATTCTCTGTGCTCTTAGGAATTCCAGGGGAAGCTTTGGGGTATTCAATTTACAAGATTGACATGTAGAGTGTTCCTCGTGCTTCCAATTTTTCTCCTCCAAAATTAATGCTAAAAGTGCTCGAATTTTGCATCCTGCACTCAGCAATATTTTAAAAAGGTGAAAAATGACTTGCTTTAAATATTTAACGCAATAAAAAACGTTATTGTATGCAGCGTGGAGCGGGCGTGTTGATATTCTGAATACTTCAAATAGAAAGAAAAAAACACTGACGAGGAAGTTCACCGACAACCACACTCTTTTAGTTAAAGTCAGTTACAGGTTAAGAAACGTTTTCGAGGGAACGGAAGGCTGAGGAGGAGGAAAGCAGACGGAAGGCTGGAGAGAAGGTAAATCCTTGTATACTTTTTTAAACCTGTAACTGGCCTATACCAAAGACGACTGTTTATTCGCGGGCACGAAACATTTGCGCGCCGAACAGGATCAATACAATGGCTCAGTGCTTATCTACCGTCCCTATTACACCCTCTTTCTCTTCTGCCCTCCCTCGTTATTTATCCAGAGCCCTGCCGATGAGCAAAGTTTTTGTGTCCGAAAATAGACATTCGTCGTTAGTAACTGAAAAAGAGGGTGGTTGTCTGTGAACGATGCGCCGAGATTTTATTATTTCCATATAGGTATGTTGTTGCGCACATGAATTCTTTTTTAAAGTATAATATACAAAAGCAATGTTAAAAAAACTCTTGTTAGTGCACAGTGTAAAACTATCACAATCCTAGCATTACTTTTGCTATAATATTTAGAAGCACGTAGCAAGATCTATAAACTCGTTCATATATAAATAAAAAATTACCCTGTTACTATAATTGCTTGCCTTGAAATCCCCAAAACTACCGGGGACATCTTAGCAAAGTTACTTTTAAGTATATATTTTTCGATCTCTAAAAATATTTAATTTTGTTTTTCGATCGCTATGAAAAGTAATTCTGGTGACATTGCATCTTTTGACAATCTGTAAACGCCAGGAACCTATGAAATAATTTTTATGGGGTTAACTTGTTTTTATCGAAACTAAATCATTACATAGTCATAATTTGTTTTTACAAGGCGTGGTACTTTGCTGATGACTATCCCGACGGCTCATCTCAATTCTGTTCATGCATGCCACTCAGTAAAGAGTGGTGGTGTTGATGCTATCTATATTCGTTCAAACCTGCTATACAAAGTACTTTATGAATACAAACTGAAACTGATTGACAGAAACGTTGAGTGCAGTGCTATACAGTGTTGTAACATCGTGTTAGCTCTCTTGGTACAAGAGAGCTAACACACTCCATCTGAATCCTTCAGCAAATTTCTACGCCTTTTTTAAATTGTAATTTGAATGGAGAAAAAAAAGTGAAATTAAATACTTTTTACCTTGTGATTTCGAAATAAATGATATTTCGGACAATAAAACCAATTTCATTTGTAACACATATTTGAATCCTATGGTTGCACAAACACTATAGACGTACCTACTAGAACTATTTTGACTTTTGGAGACAATCCATGGCCTTTGTATTACACAGCTTTCGTGTTAGTTATTTGAGATCAGGCGTTTTCATCTTTGATCTCAGTGACCACTTTTCAATCTACTGCATTCTGCCAGGTAAAGAACCACGAATATATAACGAAGAAACCTTGATGAGATACTATTCAAAATAAAATATTCAGCGGCTCAAAGATCTCATCTTGGGTAGCGATTAGAATATTGTCTTAGTAAAAGGGATGCAGTGACTACTTGCACTGCTTTCTTATCCTCTTTGGTTTCGGCGTATGAGACATGTTTTCCCTGTAAGAGAGGTAAAAAATAAGAAACTCAGAAAACATTGGATATCTCACGAAATATATGAAAGAATCAAGTACCGGAACAAGCGGTTTTAAATATGTTTAGAAATAAACAAAACTAAAGTTACCATAGCGTGCTTAAAATATATGTAATAAACCAAACGCTGATATTAGAAAAAAGCAAAGTGTGAACATTACATGAATACGTCATTGGGAACTATGTGACATCTCCATATGACGTGGGAACACTCAAGGATATAACTTCAAGTGACGTATCGGCAAAAAAAAACTTTTCTTAATCATACTGAGTTGTTTCCGATGCTCAGAAAGCAAACCAATTTTATGCACATTTCGTTGCAGTTTTGGCTTTTTTAAGCGACCCGTAAAAAGGGCGTGCGAACAGCTCATAACAACAAATTGTTTGAATTGGGTATTTTTTATCTGACTAACCAGTATGAACTTATTAGCTTCATTCTATCCTCAAAAAAAATGACTGTGCATCTGAAGCGGATAAAAATAAGCCTGGATCGCTAAAGGTCGTCCGTGAGACAATCCGTTCTTCACAGGCGTTTGTCCGGACAAATTGAACCCTACACGTGTGGCTGTTATATATAAAAATGGCCCAGTTGACGACCTAAACAACTACAGATTTATTTCTGGGCGTTGAATCTTTGTGAAGCCAGCTGGAACGTATTATAAATGAAAAACTTGTCAGTTTCTTAAATTAAAATAAGATTTTTGTGAACTAACAATTCGGTTTTCAGAAATATAAGAATAACTACTTCAAAAGCATCACGTCTTGGAATAAAAGAGCAAGTTCCTGAGAACATATAATAAAAACATGTACACTTGGGTTAGAGCTCGACTTTAAAAAGACTTTCGATTGCGTTCAACATGACATACTTTTAAGAAAACCCGTTCTACGGAGCACGTGGACTTGCTCCGATGTTAATGAAGATAACTATCTAACTGCCTCACTTCTAGAACACAGTATAAAGTTTTAAACGGTGTAAACTCAAATCTTCAGTGCATCAATTATGGGGTCCCCCGAGGATTCAGTCTTGGTTTTATAATACTTTTTTTGTGTATAAACTACACCTAAAAAAAAACGAGGCAGTTCAGATGTCGTCCTATATGCCGGAGGTACAATTTTGTTTTCTGGCGTAGACGTACAAGATACTATTCGAAATGGCAAAACTTGTTTGTGTTTAGACTAGTGGCCTCAGGAAAATAAACTTGCATTAAACCTAGGTTAAACAATGTACCTACTGTTTATACCGAAAGGAATGACACCACCTTCAGATACAGAATTGGAATTTCTGGATTTCTGCATTGAACAGTCATCAACAAATTTGTTCTTTGGAGTTTTATGAAATTTTATTATGGCCACATGCAGGTTCAGTGAGAAATCATCAATGTCGAGTTGTTGGTGCTTTCATCAGGTTAACATATCTCCTAAGAAAAGTGAAATATCAAATATATTTTGCCATCGTACAATCTCGCTTGAATTGATGTCTTCTAGTTTGGTCAAACAAGTATGAGAATCCGGGATTATTATTCATTTGTCTTTACTGCCAGCCTCTTTCGTTGAACGCCAAAGAAAGGAGTCGTAGAAGTGTAATCGTGTACAATACAGAGGAAACAATACATAAATAACAGGACAGTCAATTAGCTACGGAACAAATTGCTTATATAGTGTATTATTAAAAGTAGCAAGTGACACCGAACTAACAACACCCTTGGGATGCTTGTTCCGTCCATTCACAGTATTTGGAAAGAGGAAGGCTTCAAACGAGGTGGTTCTACAGAACTGTTCAGTGAGAGTTCGATGGTGTTTGTTTTGTGCGGGCCTAGTTTCACCAATTTCCGTGTAATGACTAAAGCACAAACGCAAATTCCTTTCGAGCTCACTAAAAAAATTTAAGGCGGCCTTGTTTTGTAGTGTTGCAAAATCGCACAATCCAGACAAAACATATAACTCCGAAATAGAAGGCATGACACTATACCGATTGAAGTACAAGGCGCAGTGATATCTTTTGGACTCCCCCAAACATATCGATTAAAGACTTAGGGGGGTTGGGAGGGGGGCGGGGTGGTCTCAGACAAAAGCTGCGTACTTTAACATGGGTCTGATAAGAGTTTTATATGCGGTCAACTTAGTTTTAGAAGTGCAGTCACAAAAGTTTCGTTTCATAAACCACAATTTTTGCATATATAAACATTCAATGCCTGAAAAAAAAAACCTGGTGTAATTTTATACAGCCTAGAGCTTCGTCTGCCACAGCGGGCGACTTCTGTCCCAGTACAACCGCTAGCCCGGGGTTTTTAACGTGCATCACCCAGTAGTAACACACGACCGCACGTTGGTACAATGCTTATCCAGATCAAAACACGCAGGGGGGGGGGGGGTTGAACCCAAGATTCCTGGGTTCTGCAGCGTGAGCTTTCGCTCCACGTGCTCCGAGCTGGTGCTTGGTAGCCCACTCGACCATGGATCTCCCGTAGTTTTCAGGGATTATAAAAAGGCGCTCTCGTAAAATACCTTTCGTTGCTGAGTTTGGGACGGCATTCGTGTGTGTGTGTGCATGAGTGTGTGTGTGGTGGGGGTTGTATGTGTTTTTGTTGATGATTTTTTATATTTTTCTAATTTCCGGGGAAGCATGGACGACTTGAAAAGAGAATGATATTTTTATGTCCTGTGCATTATTTTACAACTTTGATGGATTTTTACATCATCCTCTAAAATGCTGCTTTTGTTACACGAGCAAGTGTTTTCACGGCTATTTAGAAGTTAAAAAGGCGAAACCTCGTTTCTTTTGCAGGTCATGACATTACTAAGTAAACCTATCTGCTTCAATCACTTGATAATCTTGATGTGCAATGCGCCTATCAAATCTTCTATAATAAAACTGTTCGTGGATACGGAGTGCAGCCGAAATACGATAAAGTTTCTGTACCTCGAAGAGGCAAACCGTAAGTAAATGTTTTGGCAAAAGACGTTTTTAAATAGCTTACTAGCATACATTAAAATTGACTCAATCATTTCTTACATTACAGCCTGAATAACCCTATGTTTGTTAGGAAAGTAGAGGAGTCCAGAATTCACTTGAGCAGTAGACCTGGTGAGTTATAATATTTTGATTCGGCCATTCGATAACGTGTAGTACAAAAAGAGTGTACATTTCTATAAACATAACTCAGTCTGAGTATAGGTGTAACAATTATACTTGCCGCTAGAAGCTCACTTGTGAATTGAACGGATTAAATATCTCGTGACCTAAAATTTATACAAAACGAACTATTGTGCCAGTTCATTTATATCGATCATTCGAAAATCCGCCAAAAACGACAGACAATACACGTTTGTATCTGGGATCCCGGCTTAACATTGAACCGCACGCCGATGTGACGCGGACTTTCTCATCATCCAGGACTGTTCACTGCTTGTACAATGTTGCCAAGCTTCATTTGCTGAAACATACGCTTTAGAGCACCGAGAGAAACTCTGAAATTAGTTTTAAAACAATCGGATGTTTGACTACGAAAGAGCAAAAACAGTTAAATAAATTGCACAAAACAGTAACAAACCGAACAAAAATCTCAAGCTTCAAAGTTCATATCAAAATGCGCCCCCCCTCCAGAAGCTCCTTCACACTCTCATTGCTCCCGGCCATTGTTCTTTCGAAATAATAAAGAGTCCGCCTACAAAGGGCACGTCACGTTCACGTCTTCGGAGAACAGTGCACACTGCTTGACCGCAAGAGTGCAAGACAAGCTGCACACATAAATATCACACCTTTATTCGTGTAAGTCAGCAATATATTCGTGCCCAGCCCTCTTGCACCTCAGCCCTCTTGCCTCAGCCCTCTTGCACCTTGAACACGTCACAGAACTCGTCATGTCTCCTGCATTTCCAAATTGGTCCACATTAGTGCACTCAATAACGTGGCCCATAGCATTTCCAAAAGTGGCGAAAACATTACGGGGCGCCAGCACCAAAGGGAAGCAACTAAAAATATTTCGTGGCTTTGCATTGTACTTCTGGCGATTTGTTGCCAATTTTAAACCTTCACCTCACTCTTTCACCTATTGTGGACAAAACGATGACCTATATGCGAAACTCCAACGACTTCGTGGAAGAGATTTCGAAGTTGAAGGTGACCACTGAAGAAAGGTTTTTATTCTTCGACGTCATCTCACTATTCACAAGCGTCCCAGTTTTCCAGGCAGTCGCCACGGCCAAGATCGCCTTTGGGAAAGACCAATTTGACTGAGCGAAAGGACAAAAATTAACGTGGAAGAAATTCGTCGCCTCCTTGAGTTCTGCCTAAGCAGCACCTATTTTCGCTTCAAGGAAAAGTCTTTCAAACAATCCAGTGGAACCGCAATAGTGTGTCTCTATTTCCGTCACAACAGCGAACCTATATATGAAAGCTATTGAGGAAAAGGCGCTACGGTGTTTTCACACGAACCTAGTTTCCTTGTGGTACGATGATGATTGCTTTTGCATACTAAAACCGTCGGAAGTAGGCACGTTCCTTACCCACCTCACCTCCATTGAACCGTCTATGACACCATGCAATTCACCATGGAGCGTATAAAAGACAATGCCTTACCTTTCCTCGATGTGCAGATCAGAAGACAAAATGATGAGCTCCAGGTTTAGTCTGCAAAAAACCAACTAGTACTGGTACTTTATCTCCATTTCCATTCCAATGACCCATTCTGTCACAAGGCATCAGTGATCAAAACGCTCTTATTCAGGTCATACAATATCTGCTGATCCGAAGCTGACCAGAGCAAAATAATGAACTACGCCATCTCCGCCGACCTACAACATAATGGTTACACAAGCAGGTTCATCCACTGCATTGCTCGTCATCAAGCCCGAGATCGCCAACCCCTGCAACAACACGCAAGTACACAATGCCGTCCTACCACACGCATCACCATTCCCTACTTAAAAGTTACAAGCAAGACGCTGGCACGTGTACTGGCCAAAGAAGGTATCCAGGGGGCCCACAAACGGATGTTCAAGCTCGAAAGACTCATGCCCCGTGCTAAGGATCGCCCGCCAAGGAGAAAACACAAGGCGTTATTTATAAAATTCCCTGGGCGAACTGCCCTGTCGCGTACATGAGTCAAACGAAAAAACGTTCAGGAGGGAATCCGACAGCATAAGGACGACGTTCGCAAGTTCGAACACGAACGTTCGACCATGAACGCCACAGAATGAAAGATACCACCAGAAAACAAGGAAACAGAATGCTGCTCCTCAAATGCCATAGCCGCAGTCAACCCGTGAAGAAGAAACCGAGCAGGTCTTGAAACGTAGGGTTCCCCCTTTAGGCAAGGATTTGTTTGGTGTACATTTTTATTTGTACTTTTAGTTATTATTATTGAAGCTGAAGTAGCACGCAGTGCGTGCTGTTTCAAGGGCGCGGAAGTGTCCTCCATATGGCTAGTGCGAGGAATTCGCTCCCTCCTGTTTGGAGACCTGAGATCTAGGCCAGGCAGACTGAGTGGAGGCCTGTCCTGGGCTGCAGGGTGTGCAGAAGAGCCACTCCCACGGGATGCGAGACCCCTGGCCCCTGTGGTTTCTTGGGGGTTGGGGGCTGGGCCTAGACGCTCAGGTCTTCAAGTAAGACCTGGGTGGTCCGGGACTAGAAGGTTGGTGCAGGCCCCCTGCGGACCATCTCGAGGAAACCATCTTTCTCAAGCGAGGATGAGCGCTTCTTAACCACGGAGTAGGAGATACTCTCTTTCGATTTGAAAGAAAGGAATCTTCTTTTCTTGTTTCCAGATAGGGCATCCCCGGAGTGCCCCGAATGCGGGTCACTACAGTTTGGGCATTTTAAGGCTCCTTTGCAAACGTCTGCAGCGTGCTACAAGCTTCAGCATTTGGCACACGTGTCTTTGCTAGACAGCTCCTCAGATCCTGGCCAAGCCGGTGACACCAGAAACACCGCTGAGGGTTTGTCATGTACGGCCGAACATGGCAGTTTCAGCAACTGCTTTGACAGTTGCTGGATGAGTGTGTCACTCGAAAGTGAAATTCAAGTGCTTGGTAGGAGTTTCAATGCCCTTACGTTTAAAGCTAATGAGCTTTATCGCGACTAGCCCCAATGTCCGGAGGCGCACGAGGATTTCCGCCTCACTAATGTCAAGTAGGTCGTCCTTTGAAAGCATATCTCGCATGGTATTTAGTGGGTGATGTTGACTGACACTCACTTGGGAGTCAATGATGCCAGTCATTATGGAAAGTGATAGATTTTAAGTTGTGGTATTAACCTCTACTAGAAGGTCACCAGAGTGCTGCTTCTATGTCTTATAAGTCTGCCCAATAAGGTTTTCAAAGACTTTTGCTGTGATGAGTGGTGACATTTTTGCTAAAGGCTTCGAGTCATTTTCAGAGTGGATTACAAAAAAAGTATTCAAGGTTTCTGAATCAAGATTTGTTTCAATGATCAGTTGTTCAGGACAGCGTCTTTTGAAGGCTCGCCCCGGACGGGGTTAAGAGGGGTAGTGCGCCATAGGCGGGCGAAAAATGTTCAAATTCCGCGGTGCACCACCCAGCACCAAGCCCAACAAGGGGTAAGGTAACGCACCAGAGCAAGAAGGGCTTTGCTGGAGGCATTACTCTCACAGTGCTGCCGGAAGACTACAGCCAAGTATGAATCTGGACGAGGGTGTCTGTTACCATCCAAGGTTAGCCCTTGCCGCCAAAGATGGTTAACGAGGAAAGAAGGGCAGAATAAGAGAAAAGGCAAAAGTATGAGAAGAAAAGAAATGCGAGCGATCGAGTCATCCTGGCCGGGCCAAGCCAGGACACCCGTCTACAAGAAAGAGGGGTCGAAGTGGTATATTGCCTGCGCCCGGGGATTCCGAAGGTCCCAAACATACCCCGGACTCAGCTCAACCACTGGAACTCCTTTTTCTGCGGACGCGAGTTAAGCCACGCACAGTCAGGCGTGGGTGGGTGGAGCAAAAATGGCTCGGGGTTTCTAGAGACGCCACTCACCAAGCACCCATTAGAGCAGGTGCCCTCTGCGTGTCGGCATGGCGGCCCAGGTGGCTGTCGTCCGTGGTGACGTCACTCACCAAGCACATAACACCTAAGTTGTAGGCGCCCCCTGCGGGGTCTAGTTGGTGGGAACAGTGCTGAAAGACGTAGGAACAATACCAGGGAGCACACAAACAGGGCACTGACTTGCAACTGAAAGGTTAATGCTGTACAAAAAACAAAACAAAGAAAAAACACGGAGAGGGGGAGTAGAAGAGAACCAAAAAAGCAAAACGATAACATCCTTTAATAAAATCTACATCGTCACGTACAAGAGCAACACAAGAATTGCTCACACACGAGTCCGCTCTAGTCTCCATAACATATGCTTCGCCTATCTCCCTCGCAGTCGTGTCTTGGTGTCGAGACAAAATCTAAATGCCATGGAATGGTAGCGAGCAGGCACAAAAAATACAATGAACCGCTAGGCCACCAGGGGGCGAAGAATGCAGAGGAAAAGAATGGTCCCTGGCCCTGATATTTACGCACCTGCCCGTATGGTTAATATACAACCGGCCGCAGGACACAGGGATCTGGTACACAACCCCACTTTCCCGTGCAACGTACGGGGTGCGATGTTTGATGTTACACCGAACGGCAAAGCGTCCCACACTACTCACAGATGCACAAAGGATGGACAGCTTATAAGCGCCGAGAAGACGACAGCCACATCAAACCTATTGGGAAAGTGCTTGACTCGGTCGGACAAGGTATGGACTTACGTGAGTACAACAGGTCTGGCGGTTGGTCTTTGTTTTCCTCTAGGTATAGTATAACCCCTAAACATTCTCACAAAAAACTCGAAAATGGCAAGTAACTTTTGAACGCGTTTTACAATTTAAGCATTTTACGTAGTGTTCCCAGGACCTAAGTTATAAGGTAGAGGTCCCGATAGAAAGTGCTTTGCAATTTTCAGACATTAATCTCACCCTTGAGACGTAACTTGTGTTCTGGTCGTGTGATCTCAAGACAGACGAAGGGTTAGTTCCTTATGATTCGGCGCAGCGAAAATAATGAAAAGAGCCACTGCCGGGTAGTGCCTTCAAGCGTCTTTCTTGAAGTCATGTCACCATAGATGCGGA
This sequence comes from Ixodes ricinus, assembly GCA_037355805.1. Classification (NCBI taxonomy): domain Eukaryota; kingdom Metazoa; phylum Arthropoda; class Arachnida; order Ixodida; family Ixodidae; genus Ixodes; species Ixodes ricinus. The sequence continues at coordinate 52,139 of JAZHYW010040413.1, read as the reverse complement.
ATAAGTTTTGGGAGTCAGGTCAAAAGACTTGCTCTTGTGGGCATCCCCTCGGCGGCTGTTTTGGGCGTTGCTAAGTCCTCTGTGAGAAGGTTTAGGGGGTATACTATGCTTAGGGAAAAACAAACACCAACCACCAGACCTTTTCTACCCCGTATGCCCATGCCTTGTCCCACCGAATCAAGCACGTCTGTCGTCTTGACGGCGCCATCCAAGGTTTCCCGCCTTTGTGCTTTGTGAGAAGAGCAAGACGCCCTGCCGTTCACTGTGCAATAAACGTTGCACCCCATACCTTGCATGTGCAAGCGGGATTGTGTACTAGATCTCTTTATACCTGCGGCAAGGTGTATATTATTCAGACGGGCAGATGTGTATATATAAGGGGGAAATAACATTCTCTTTTTCTGCGTTTTCTTTCCCAAGGAACCTAGCGGTTCATTCTAGTAGGTGTGGCTGCTTGTCATCATTCCATGACAAAAAGATTTTGTCTCGAGAAATAAAACAAGACTCAGAGAGAGATAGACGAAGCATGTTTTATGGCGACCCATGAAGTGGACTCGAGTGCTGAGCGAATTTTTCTGTTGCCGTTGTAAGTGACGAGGTAGTTTTCATTTAAATGTGTGGCAGGTTCGTGTGACTCTATGTGGGCGTGTCTGATGCCAAATGATATCGGCTTGCTTTTTTCTTTTGTTGCCTTGCCTTCCTCTTTCCCGTATTTATTTTGTTTCTGCACAGCAATAAACGTTCACTTGTAAGTCAGCGCCCTGTCACCGTTTTTCCTCTTGCTGGCGCTCTTCCGAACAAAAAAGTATTTATTGTATATTCAAATTAAATGTACATACCGTGGTATGTAAATACCATAACGATCGGCAGGTTTATATAATATGCTTTAATCTGTATACACAGTATTATAACCGCCCTGCCTGTGTTACTAAAAGGGATTGCATGTAGGCTTCATTTACCTATTTTACTAGGCACTGCAGCAGCTCCACTAGAGCGCACTGGGGCTCACCGGGCTCTGCAACTGTGCCACCTAATTCGCAAAATTCCCTTGAGCGCTGTGCTTCGCCCCCACGATTTCTTAGAGACGCCTCAAGATACCTAAAGGCAATTCTTCTTTTAGCTACTTTAGAGTGAGCCCAGCTGAACGACAGATTGTATATCTTTAAGCGTGTCTCGCACATTTATCAAATGTTATCCCTCATAAGTTTCAACCAATATACAAGGAACTGTAAATGTCCTCTTGTAGGAACTTCACGGGAAAACACCAAGCCATCGCCACACGACTTAAACACCTGAAACAAACTTTATGGCTGCAGTACTTAGCGCGTCAGCCGTTTGAAATTCCCATGTCTTGTGTATATTTTTAGATATATCGACCAGAATGAAGATATTTCAACGATCGTGCACGATATCATGCCGTTAGTACATCTCGTCCCCCATTGTAGCCATTTGACATGTGCCCTTTATAAAGTGACACTGCGTTTTCTTTCTTGTTTTGCAAAGCATCCCTATAGATGCATAAAATTGATAGAATAAAACACGGAGGACAAGCACAGGACAACCACGTGGTTGTCCAGTGCTTGGCCTCCGTGTTTTATTCTTTTAATTTAATGTATTCATGTTCAACCCACTCCGGCTTCATAAATCCCCATAGAGTTTCTAGATAGCGTTGCACGATAAGTTAGAAAGCAGAGCAAGCGGCACGAAACGCAGCAGTTACACATTTAAGTTCTTATTGGCAAAGATATGTTTTCTGGAGCAGGAGCTACACCGGCAATAGTTGGGGTTAAACATTTTGCCGCAGCTATAGAAGCCATTGGATCTTAAATAAAGTTGTCGCCTTGGTGGCTCAGATGCGAGAGCGCCGGCTTAGGAATCCCCAGGCGACGGGTTCGAATCCCGGCCGAGGTTCCCGCACTCTGATGGGGGCTTATTGTGGAGAAGGCACCGTGCGACCTAGCTTTTGGTTGCACGTCAAAAGATCCCACCCTAGGTGGTGGAATCTATTGACGTGCAATTGTGAGACCTCCGCTGGGGAGTGCGAGATGACCGTTGTTGGTTTGGACGTTAATCCGCCAAATTAAATAGTTAATGAAGTTTAGTTGGGAAAGCGGCTTCAATAGTTCGCTATCTTGTTCTTGTTCATATTTTGACGATGTCGTGGGTGATTATGAACCATCTGGCCCAAATTGCACTTTATTGTCAGTAAACGGTATCAGTACTGAAAAGGTTAGCCCTACGACCGTTCACGATAAATCATGAGATATAATATTAAGCAAATTTCCCATTGCATGTTTTTCTATGTCTGAACCTGACATTAGCTTTCATTGGGCGTTTAGTGTCTAATTTTAAATATGTGGTAGCTACTTCATAATATTTTTACTACGTTTTCTCGAACAGACTTTGACAAGGATCGCACAGAACTGGACATTATTTATTCTGATTTAAAATTTTGCATGGTGACGAAGGGCCCAAATATTGAATTTTTTCCTCGTGGTGAGTATTAACTACGACCATGAACTGAAAGTATGAGCGTTGAAAAACGTTCTGGTTTACCTGTGTAATGGGCCCTGCTAAAATATCGGGCTGTAATGTTTTGTACATCGCGCAAGCTTATTTATGAGATATCTACACACTTGGTTTAGTGAGACCCGAGTACGAGTATACTTTCATGGTACGCCAATGACTCATAAACCTTTTTCTCTGAGTAATTTGAAGGATAAGTGCTGGCTTTCCTTTTCATTGTCTCATTCGCAAAACTTGTTGTAGCATGGGGATTATAGTGTAGAGCAGTTCCCACTATGACCGTCTTTGAATATATTTATAGAGGTCACACAATAACTCTGTCAGCACTCGATTCTGGCTTGTGACAATTAGTGAATCGACGAGCACTCTTGTAGTTGGTCGGCTTTAATCGCTGAAATTACGCGAATAGCCAAATCGTAACAGTGTTTGAACTAAGCACGTACCCCGCGCTAAGCTCTCTGCGATACATTGTTTTAGCTTAAGTACAGACGCCAACGACGCTACCAGGTAATGGGACCAATCAAGCAGTTTTAAAAACGCAAGTCACTGGGCCATTTTTATGATTGGTTCAGGGATAATAGAACACTTAGAGAAACATAGAGAACACCGCGAGAGAGCGCTTTCGATGCTGTCTGATTGGTACCATTAGCTTGTGCCCTCGGCTGAGTGTGGACTTAAGCTGAAACAAATTATGGACCGGAAACAAGACTGCAGGTTTGCCTACGATACGATGTTGGCGCATACCGCCGAAACATAAGATGTTTACTGATTGAATGATTTTAACACTGAATTTGCAACGTCATCTAGGCACCGTCATGTGAAATAGTCGCGATAAGTATCGCGACTGTTTCCGCCCGGCAAAATTATTGCCGTTTCTGCGATCCAGCAAGCGACCTTTCTGCTCGGTCTGTTCCTTCACCGCTACTTCATGAAGCGGTTCTTCTTTCGTCACCAGGTTAGATCATCCACGAAGTGAGACACCATTTGCGTGTTCCTGTAAAATTGTGTGACAACTGTACATTTAGTGCAATTAAATACAAAGGTGCAAGCGAGCTGGACACGAATGACGAAAATAATCCCTAGAGAATTTTCGGTCGCGCACCAGTCACCTAGCTGTGTTTGGAGATTTGTGTTTGTCCTTTGTCCCACTTGTTCCCCTTCTCCAGGCATTATTTTCGTCAGTCGTCGTTGTACATTTAGATTTCACGAGAACGACTCCTACCCCCAAAAAAGGTACAGACACAATAAACCTCTTTGTCACATAACCCCGCGTGCCGAATGTTGACTGCCTCGTTCAGCTGTATACTGGTAACGTCTATGACAAAGAAGCGATTCGTCGGTCGTTTATAAGCGCACGCATATAAGGCGTCAGACTAGTACGTAATTCAAATACTCTACTGTAGTTACTGTAGTCTAACTACATTTTTTAGTAATTTAGTAACTTTAAATTACTTCTTTTGTTTCGGTTGTTTATACTTCCCGGATACTTTTTACTATATGTTACAAATTACTTTTAAAAATAGTGCATTTTATTATCAACAAGTATTCGCACACATGCAAAAATGAAAAATGATGCAGAAGGTTTAACTGATATTCACAATGAAAGGGTAGACTTCAAGTCAAGATTATACAAAGAGAACGCTATCGTTCCGTGGCCTAAACGACAGCTGGATTGGGCACGTAACACGAAGGTGCGTCTAAAAGTGCGTCTTTCAAGTAGGGCGGAGTAAGATCGGTCATAAAGCAGGAGACGGGCATTTCATTTTTTTATTCTTTCCCTGTATTTTTTGAGACCAACAATGCGCGCCTCTTAAGTTTTATTATCTTTTATTCTTGTGGATTGAATAATTTCTGTACCCTGTAGGGAAAATGCGATAAAGAAGCAGGATTGTGAGCTCCTTTTCGAGAAACAGTGTTCGAGAAAGGCTTGGGTGAAGGCGCAAAAAGGAGACCTGAATAAAAAAGTTGGTAGCCGCGCGGAAGAGGCAGGTGTTATATTTGGGTCGACATCGTGTCAAAAAACTTAGGATGTGCGAGTCTCCAGGCTTCAAACGTTACAACAATAACAACAAAAAACAATAAATATTCAAGTACTGTGCTGGCAAGGCCAAACTCACACTCTTCAAAAAGAAATAACATACACTCACAGTGAACATTTTAAAACAGGAAACACTTTGCACGTCATCTAACATAAACTAAAAAATAGACCAAAACAAAAAGGTGCCGAAAAGCAGAATCTTTAGAAAAGGTGACTCTTTATTCGGTTCACGAAACTTCCTTTCTGGATACAAAGTTTTCCTTCATTGCTACCATTAAAATACAAAGGCAACTTTGAAAGCGATTTTCTACTTTTTTTAGATTAGAATGTAATTTGCTCAATTATTTAGCAATTGAGTATTTTTACAGTACTAAACTTATTTTTGACGCCTATACTCAGTAACTTATTAACCACTTCTTCTAAGAAACTTGTACATGTCTGTAAGGTGCCTACTATCCAAATTTCTTTCTAATTGTCTACGTTTATTTTTCTGTGTATTATCAACCTTATTTACAATTCAATCTAACTTTCACACTAAAACGTTAAAAGTTTTTTTGTTTCTACCAAACATAACATCATAAAGCAACGAAGAAAATGCAAGTGCTTTTCACCTTACATAACGGGACATAAATAACGACTAAATTGTAGTCATGAGCAGTGCTGGGACGTATCGTGATACAAATTTATCGCGATAGAATATCAGAGGCACATTCGTGTATCTGCATTTCTAAGTCGAGAGATATTATAAAGATATATTTGTATATCACTAGTGAAATATATCTACAATCTTTCGTTGTATCGTGATATTTCCGGGCTCATATAATTCGTTTCATTTGTTGTCGAAAATCAGTTTTCGGGATTTTACAATTTAACACGAACGTGCGATATGACCGCAAGCAGCCGCCAAAGCACGAGCACTACTATCTGCATTCAACACGAACTGCTTCCGGCGGTTAATAACGTATCTTTGTATGTATCTGGATTCCTATTCCGAAATACATTTTCCCCGCTTTTCCAGAAGTATCTCAGAGATATCCCTCCATGTCAAAATAAAATGTATCCCAGGTTCTGCATTTTGGCCTTAAAACTCCTGTATCTCAGTATTTTTATTCCGGGGCAGCATTTTTAAATGACATTTATTTAAATTGTAATTTTAATGTTCAAACTGACACCATCTTCATCGACATCTCTAAAGCATTCGACAAGGTCCCTCATCAACGCTGTTTAATGCAACTAAGATATATTAATCTTCATTTCTCTGTAGTCAATTGGATTTCTGAATTCCTCACTAATCGGACTCCGTGCACTTCTATTAACAATGTAAGATCTACCACAAGCACAGTAACGTCTGCCGTCCCTCAGGGAACCGTTCATGGCCATTTTGTTTTAAAACTACATTAATGATCTCCGTCATGGCATCAACTTTGAAGTACGTTTGTTCGCCGATGACTGTGTCATCTATAGACCGATTAATCCACGTCACGATCAACTAATCTTGCAGAACGATCTCCAACTGAAAATTCAGTTGTGTCATACATAATAAACTTTAAACTATAATAAATGTAAATCGCTATCTCTTTCCCGCAGTTCACATGTACTATCCTCCTCTTACAAAATTTCTAGAATCCCAGTAACTGCTTGTTCATCGAATATATACCTAGAAGTTCATCTGACATCTGACCTGTCATGGACCACTCACATAACATCTGTCATCGCCGATGCTAACCGCACTCTCGGATTTCTTCGCCATAATTTGAGACAAGCTACATCCCCAGTAAAAAAAACTTGCTTATACTACCTTGGTCAGAACTAAACAAGAATTCGCTTCTTCCATATGGTCACAGTCACAGGCACACCTAACTAACAACCTGGAATCTGTCCAAAGCAGAGCCCTTCGTTTTATTCATTTCGACTATTCTCTTTACGCAAGCATATCAGGACTTCGCCAATCAGCTAACCTTGACACACTTTCTCGCCGCCGCGGGGTGTCTTGTCTTTCGCTTCTTCATCGGATTTTTATTACAACAGTCATCTCAGACAAAGTTTGCTATGGCCTCCTTACCGCATTATCCCTCGTCTTGACGATTCTTGTAAACTCCGTCCGCTTTCATCGTCAACCGTCACTCACCAAGTGTCTACTTTACCATTGGTTATTGACGACAGGAACTCACTGCCTGACATATTTGTTTCCTTATCTGACACTAAGAAATTATCTCCAGCCATTAATTATATTTTTTAATCTATAACTAGATTGCAGCGTGTTTTGTTGATAAATAGTTGTGTTGTATGTTGTACCTCTGCCCAGCTCTGCAGTAGAACGTGTTGTATGTTTAGTTTTAAAAGTAATAAGCTAATGACAAAATTGTTTTTGTTTGCGAGTGTGTGGGAGGGGGAAGAAAGGAGGGAGGGAGGAGGGAAGGGTGCACATTATTTCAAGGGTTTCTAAATTTGGACCGTGGGGTTTTAATATTACACAACCATTCTTGAGTCTTTCTGTGTTTAGATATTGGATATTGAAACGGAAATTTACTTTCACGTTTAGTTTAGCAAGTTACTGACCCAATTATAAAGTGAAAAAAAGCTTTTATACTGCAGTTATATGATATATTCAACACAAATTTTGGTTTTTCAGCCTGTAACCTGATGTTGACAGAAGACCGTTTTCGTCATCCTCCACCAGGGTGCCTAGAACAAATTCAAGGAGCACTGCCAAGGTCATGCGTTCAGCTATAGAATTGAAAACTGCCTTTCTCTGAAGGAGCTGATATAAAATTATATAAACACTTTGAAGTTCCTGCAAGCTTTAATATTAAATTCATATTGAATATATCTCACAAACATCCTTGATTCGCTTCCAAATAAAATATATTTGAACACCACCAATTTTTGAAATCACAAAATTGTATAGTGCTGCGTTGTAATTTTATCATATATGTGACAGCCATATACCAGAATTACTTGCAGATCTGTGATATTAAAATCTTTATTTATGTTTCAGAAGCTTGACATTCAATTCGCCTAGAATGTGTCCAAAGCGCCCAAAACGTCTGTATAAAGAACCTATAGAGGTATTTAGCGCACAAGGTAGAGAACAGGACAGGGCAGAAAAGAACGCTACTCACAATTTCGTTTACTTACGGGAAAATAAGAGAAAGCAAAAACGCAAATAATCCGCCGCGGACTCGTGTGTCTACAACCAGCCCCATGAATGATAGTGGCTCGTTCATCCAGGCTCGTGTGGGCCCTTAATTTTTTGCTTAAGGAATTTCCTTTGCTTGTTTGACAGCGTTATATATTATAAACAATTGCAATTCCTGTCCTCACGGAGGATGTAGAAGGCCTCCAGTACCTCGCGGATCAATTTGTCTTTGTTCTTCCAGAAGATGTTGGTCTCGCCGAATAACGGTCTGCACGTGCACTCCCTGCAATGGATTGGAAGATTTCGCCCACTCTACCTTCAAGGAGTAATCACGCTCCCGGAGTCGGTCATTGAGGCATCTGCCCATTTGGCCTATGTAGCTTTTCCCATAAGAAAGAGGTTTCTTATATACGACGCCCGAAGCGCATGGAAGGAAATTGTTGGCATGCGTTTTCGTGCTGTTACGTTTTGTGGTACCCTCAGCATGCGCATTCATTGTAGGGCAAATTTGACTAATTTTTTCTGGTGCTTTGAAAAAACTGTTTTAACCCCATAGTGGCTTGCGGCATTTTCTTAAATTATGGAACATCCCATATTTTAAAGCATGCAAACATATTCCTTCCATGCGCTTCGGGCGTCGTATATAAGATATATATTTCGTGTGGCGAGAGCTAGATAGGCCAAACGGGCAGATGCCTCAATGACCAACTCCGGGAGCATGATTACTCTTTAAAGACTACAGTGGGCGGAAAGGTTCCAATTCATTGCAGGCGGTGCAGGTGCGGACCATTATTCCGCGAGACCAACATTTTGGGAAAGAACAAAGACAAATTGACCTGGGAGGTACTGGAGGCCTTGTAAATCCTCCGTGAGGACAGAAATTGCACTACGGTAGAATCCGTAACGCTGTCAAACAAGAAAATGGTAATTCCTCAAACAAACAATGAAGAGACACACGAGCCTGGAACAACGAGCCACTATCAATCATGGGGCTGGTGGTAGATGCACGAGTTCCTTGCGGATTATTCGAGTTTTCCATTCTCTTATTTTCTTGTCAATAAAGTAGTTGTGAGTAGCGCTCTTTTCTGTCCTGTCTTTATATTTGGCTTGTGCGCTCAATACCTCAATATGTTGGACTACCAAATAGCCCAAATGTCAACGTTACTGCTACAAAACAACGCTTGAGAATAAGCACTTGTTTCCTACAAAAAACCAAGTACTTCTCTATACCGGTTTATACAGGTTCATACCGGGCGCCACTATTCACGCACTTTCCACTGACATGAGTAGTAGTAAAAGTGCACAAACTCACACACCTGTCAATCACAGCTCACTAGGGAGGGGCCAAACCCGACCAATCACAGCGCAGCGGTTCTGATATGTTTCCCTCTCTCATTCCAGTGACCAATGAAAGGGTGTGGGTGTTGGTCAGTGACCAATCGGAGCTCGTCGGGTTCCGCCCTCGAGGCACGTACACGGTATAGGTGTGAAGTCACGTGCGCGGCGCGTGCCAGGCGCGTGCCAGAAGGGGGGGAAAAACCCTTAGCAGAGATGTAATCACCAGGTGTTGACAGCCGCTGTCATCAGTATGAAGTCACGTACAAGGCGCGTGCCAGAAACATGGAAAAGACACTATCAGATATCTCATCACCAGGTGTAGACAACCGCTGTCATCACATGCTGACACACCGCGTGATTTCTCCGGATTCAAGCATTTATCAGTAATCAGCTGCATACCGATAAATTTTGGCTGGGGCGACGGCAAAAGTTTGAAGTTCAGAGGCCGTGCTACATCTTAGCCCAACGTAAAGCATTGAAGTGGCCCTGCTAAGTATCTGGTCTCGGTGTAAACTTTTTAGAGCACACAGACCGTCGGGACCCAGTGAAGTTTGGGATAGGCCTCATTTAGTATTAGAACTTTGAAGTGCTCAACCCTGGAAATTTGCTCACATCTGGTGGTAAAAGGTTCAGGCCCCGCTACAACTTGGGCGTCATCTGAAGATTCCTTTAGAACCGGCTGGATACGGATACATTTTGGCTGGGGTGACGGTGAAACGTTTGAAGTTCACGGGCATAAAGGATTGAAGTGGCCTTGCTAAATATTGGGACTCAGCGTAAATTTTGGGAGCTCACAGACCGTGCGGGATTTTGTGAATTTCAGGATAGGCGTCATTTCGTCTTAGATCTTTGAAGTGCTCAACGCCAAAAATGCTCACATTTGGTGGTAAAAGCTTCGACCCGCTAATTATTGGCGTTATCTGAAGATTCCTTCAGCACCAGCTGGATACCGATCAGGCCTGGCTGGGGTGACGGTAAACGTTTGAAGCTCACAGGCGCTGCTACACATTTTAGCCCCTGGCGTAAAGCATGGTGAAGATGGCCGTGCTAAATTTTGGGTGTCAGTGTAAACACTTGAGTGCTCTACAGACCGTGCGGGACGCAGGTAATATCGGGATCGGCGTCATTTAGTGTTAAAACTTTGAAGTGCTCAACGCTAAAATTTCTCACATCTGGTGGTAAAAGTTTTGACCCGCTAAATTTGGGCCTCAACTGAAGATCTCCTTTAGAACCAGCTGGATACCGATAAATTTTGGGTGGGGTGACGGTAAAAGTTTGAAGTTCGCTGCGGCCATGCTACATCCCTGGCCCAGCGTACCGAATTGAAATGGCCCAGCAAAATATCGGGTCTCAGAGTATCTTTTGAGAGCTCACAGACCGCGTGGGACCCAGTGAATTTTGAGATCGGCGTCATCTAGTGTTAAAATTTTGAAGTGCTCAACGCTAAAATTGTTCACATCTGGTGGGAAAAGCTTCAACCCGCTAAGTTCGGCCAATCATTTGAAGATTCGTTTAGCTCCGGCTGGATACCCGCAAATTATGGCTGGGGTGACGATGGTGTGGTCGTTTTGCCTTGCTGCATACCCGACCCGGAGGAATAACACGGAGCCAACGGTTTCAACAACAAGAAACTACATTTAATGGGACATGGACAGAGACGATTAACATTGTTACCAACGGCGGCTGAGTCCAGTCAGCGACTCCCCGTGCGCCGCCTCTGATCTGCCTTATCAAGGCGGCGCATCCGATGTGCGCGTGGCTGGCGTGACGTCGCCGCCACGCGGGAAAAGTACGGCACCTTTGCCTCGCAGTCGGGCAACTGGGCTGTGGAGCCGCCAGGGTGCCCACACTTCCCCCCCCTCAAGCTTCGTCCGGCATGTCGATGACCGAGACGACGACGTGGGCGTCAGGGGGTGGATGGCGCTGCTGGGCGGACTGGCGTTGCAAGTCCGGCCGGCGCCTGCTGAACGAGCGCGATGTCCCGTTGGAGGTCGCGCTCGCCACGTTGGTTGACGCGTTCGGCGTCCGCTCTTTCGCCCGCTCCTTGGTCACATGCTGCTCTTTCTGCAGCGGCTCGATCAGCTCCAGCTTGTCGCTTGAGCTCCTTGCTCTGGATCAGGGCTCGGCTGGCCAGCTGCCGCTCCGTCCTGTAGAGGGTGGCCGCGGTCCATGGTTCCTTGGGCCGCCTCTGGCGCGCCGATGTCCTTGGTGGCCCGGTCCACCATGAGACCGGCTGCCGTGTTGTTCCGATGGCGGGTGTGGTGAAGGCGTTGACCACGAGCCATCCTCGTAGAAAAACAAGAAAGCAGACGACATGGGGCTCAGTTGAGGGTTGAGCCTGACGCTATCTTCGCACCCCTTCCAGAAAGTTGAAAATAACGAATCTGAGGTGGGCACACAATCTTCTCCCCCTCTCTTGAAAAGGGAGCAGATCCGTGGAAGTAGAAAACTACCCCCAAAATGCGAGAGAGGAGAAGCCGAAGAGAAAAAAAAGGTTCCTCTCTCTTTCGTGTCACCGACGTCGCAGGTTATACCGCCGCCTTGGTGGAGACAAGGGGGTATCCGGAACGGGACTGCCGTCAGTGTCGTTCCGGTCCTGCAAGGAATCCTCGTCTTCTGCTTGAAAAAATCGTTTAAGGTCGGTGACATGAACAGGTCCGGTTTCCTCACTAGACTCACAGTGAACTAGCTTGTACGTGAGTGGTGAGCACTTTTCACGCACGCTAAACGGACCTTCCCACCTGTTAGCGAGGGAGGCTGCGAAGCCTCGAGCGGCGTCACTCAGTGGGTGAGTACGCCGGAGCACAAAATCTCCCACCTCGAACTGCAAGTCACGTCGCCCCTGGTTGTATTGTTCTGCCTGCTGCATTCGGGCGACGTCGAGATTCTCTCGTGCTTCTCGAAGGTTATCGGAGAAGCGCTTTCGCAGGTCCTCTGCGAACTTCACGTAGGGGCGAAGCCTTCCCCCAGACTCTGTAGAAAGGAGACTGTTAAAAAGCGGGAACGCGAGCTCCTTGCCGAAATTCAATTGGGCAGGAGTGAGACCCGTTGACCGATTAGTGGTCGTACGGGTTGCGAATGCCAGCTCGGGCAGTTTCGCGTCCCAGTCCTTGTGGCGCTCGGTGTAGGCCACTAGCATCATCTTAAGGTTCCGATTTACCCTTTCCGTGATGTTTGCTTGTGGGTGGTACGGGGAAGTTCTTTTGTGCTTAATTCCCAGCACCGCGCAAGCGTCCACGAACACCTTACTCGTTAGATAGGAGGCATTATCGCTTACAAGCTGTGCAGGAAAGCCAAACCTAGCGAATGTTTCAAGTAGACACTCCCAGATTTTTTGCGAATCTAGCTTCCGCAAAGGAAACAACTCAACCCACTTCGTGAAGTGGTCGGTTACCACGAACAAGTACTGATTGCCGCGGGTACTACGTGGGAAGGGGCCCATGACGTCACAGCAACAAATCTGCCAAGGGCTCTGGCTCACGATTGGTTGCATGAGACCGGGGGCTGACCACCACGTGGTTTTGCCTTCTGGCACACCGAGCAGCTACGAGCGTATCGGAGCACATCCTGCCTCATACCTGGCCAGGTAGCAATTTGGGATAACTTTTCGTAAGTCTTGCTCCCACTGCTGTGTCCTGCCAAGGCAGAGTCATGCATGTATCGGATGAAAAGCTTACGTAGCTTGCGGGGTATCACGGTCCGGAACGCCGAGCCATCCGGATCGTCGTCGGCCTGGGGGATGTAGCGCAGCAGGAGGCCGTCGTCGCTCATCAAGTAGGAGTCGAACTCCTCGTCACTTGGGCGGTCGACTGGACCTCGTGCTGCCAGCCAAGCGGACACGCGTTGGCAGAGTCCGTCATCCAGCTGCGCCTTGCGAAGGTCCTCGCGGCTCACCAATGTACCCCACCGTGAATCTGGGGATCCTCGTGCCGTGACCGCGACGGTCACCAAGCCATGAGTATCCTGCGAGTGTTCCTCAGGAAGTGGAGCACGAGAGAGCGCATCAGCAACTTTGTTCGTTGACCCCGGGCGGTACACTATGGAGTAGTCGTACTGTTGCAGCGTAAGCGCCCAACGAGCAAGACGTCCAGCTGGATTCTTAAGTCCCCTTAGCCATGATAGCGCTAAGTGATCAGATTGAATCTCGAACGTTGCGCCATCTAGGTACATATCGAAGCGCTTCAAAGCATGAATAATGGCGAGACATTCACGTTCTGCGACACTGTAGTTGCGCTCGGCTGGAGTTAGCGTGTGGCTCGTGAAAGCAACTGGCCGAAGCACACCGCCATACTCCTGCAGCAAGACAGCACCCAGGCCACAGTCGCTTGCATCTGTCTGCAGAACGAACGGCTTGTTCAAGTCTGGGAGCTGTAAACAAGCGTTGTCAGTCACGGCTTTGGAAAGGGCTGCGAATGCGCATTGTTGTTGTTCGGCCCAACACCACTTGACGCCCTTTTTTAGTAGGTGATTGAGCGGTTGTGATATCTCGGAACAGTGCGGAATGAAATCCCGGTAGAACGCAATCATTCCGAGGTATCTTTGTAGGCTCTTTACGTCATGTGGCCTGGTATTCCGTTAGCGCGCGCAACTTTTCTTCGTTGGGGCGGAGCGTGCCGTTATCCACAACGAATCCAAGGAGGTTAATCTGGGCGCGGCCAACTGAACCTTTCCGGGATGAATCGTGAGCCCAGCATTACGCATTCGCTCAAGTACAATGCGAAGGTGCTCGACATGCTCCTCAATAGTGTTCGAGAAAACAACCACGTCATCCATGTATGCCATGGCAAATTCGTACTTCGAGTTCCCAAGTACAACATCCATCAGGCGCTGAAAACTGGCTGGAGAGTTAGACAAGCCAAACGGCAGTCAGGGTGAACTCAAACAACCCTCTGTGGCAGATGAAAGCCGTTTTTGGAACGTCTGATGGGTGAATCTCGATCTGAAGAAACCCTGCGACTGCAATCCAGCGTTGTGAACACGGTCGCGTTACCGAGCGCGTACATCACGGAGGAAATGCTGGGGAAAGGGTAGCTGTCTCGTACGGACACATCGTTAAGCCGCCTGTAATCCACACAGAGTCTGGCGGTTCCGTCTTTTTTCGGAGCGAAAACCACGGGGAACGCCCAGGGGCTCTTCGACTCACGTACTGAACCGGCGTCGATCATCTCCTCGAGCGCCGCATCAAGGAGTGCCCTTTTGTGGACGCTGATCGGTCGAGGGTTGCACCTCCGTGGCGGCGCGTCACCGGTTTCAATGCGGTGCAGCAGGATGTCAGTCTTTCCAGGTGTTTCCGTGAACATCGGTGAGAAAGACTGCAGGACGGCTTGCAGCTCCTGCTTCTGCTGGCTGCTTGCGGGACACTTTCGCAACGATTCTCGAACGCCGGCGGGCAAGACGTCCGGCACAACAGTGACGTGGGCTTCCGTGGGCAGGTTACGGATGCAGCCCTCTCGTCTGGTAAACGGGGCCAGCCCCGGCTGCTGTCCCAGCCAGTATCCGCCACCAGAAAAGTCGAGCGTCATACTTTTCGTCTGTAATGAAATCTCGGCCCAAGATCACAGGCACCACGAGTCCCGGCATATAAACAAATAGCCGGACGCCGCTTCTTTCCATTAAACCGAATCGGCAGCCTCACGGCTCCTCCAGCTGTTATCGCAGTACCAGAAGCCAGCTGCAAACGGGTTTCTCGCACTCCCGGAGGCTTATCCTTTTTGCTTTGCAGAGTTCGAAAACGAAAATCCCCTATAAGCGAGATAGCGGCCCCAGTATCCAAAAAGTGCGGCAATGGGAAGATCGAGCAGTTGAAATTGTCATGCGCGGTTTAATGATGCTGAGGCTCGGGCTGGATTCGACATGCCGATGGAATCTGTGCCGTGGCCTCACTGCTCCCTGGTACTGTAACGGCCGTCGAGCGAGTTGCTGTCTGGTTTCAGCGTCATCTCCGGCCGTGGCCATAGTTTCCTGCTTGTTCTGGTTCCGGCCCTTTGCCGCCGTCTCGTGCCACCTCTCATTTGTAGTGTCCAGAAGTCTTGGACACTGGTTTCGGTGATGGCCGGGCTGCTCGCAGTGGTAGCCGCAGTCCGACGACAGGTTGCCTCGCTCAGGCCACCCGCACCGAGGTGCCCATCGGACCGGCCTCCAGTGATCGGATAAGGAACCACTATGGAGGGCTTTCTCCACCGAGGCTTGCAACTGGCTCTGTTGTGGAGGGCCGGTTCCGTTGCGGTGGGGGTCAATGGTACTGGGCTGCGTGTTTGCGACCGCACCGTGCCAGCTTGCGCCAGCGCTTGCAGGAGCAAGACTGATGAAGATGTAGCTTGCTTGGGCGGTGATCTCCGTTGGTTCCCAGCATACGATAGGGCACGCCACACGACCTCCCACCTGTCGTGGCGACCCCCACCCGAAACCCCCACGGGCCCCGCTGTGACCTCCGGGGACCTCTCGGGCAGAAAGCTAGGGCGAACATCCGCTTGCCCCCGCACGGGACCCTCGCCATGCATGCCACGCCAACTCTCCTGGTTGACGTGGTGGGGAAGGGAAGTCTCGTTCCCGGACAGTCCACTAGCGTGAGGCCTTCGGGGCCCCGCCATGCGCATGCCGGTCCGAGCGCGTACTTGGCTGGTGGCGGCGGCGCAGCAGTTCCGCTCGGCATGAAGACCTTCCTCGATGAGTAGGCGGGCGCCCCGGAAAGCTGGCTCTTCAAGGGTCTCAAAGGTGCGGTTGATCAGGTAGGCATGGGCTCTCGCGGTGGGGTTTCCTGCTGGCCCGCCAAGGCGTGTGGGCCAGGCGCGCATCACGGAGCCGCACATCTACGTGACCTTCGTGAGCAGGTACATTTTGTGCCGCTGCGGCCATCGCGGCTTCCAGCTCCCGTGCGAGCATCCCTGCGACCACAGAAAAAGAAGCGCCCCCAAGAAAACAAACCCAAGCGCGTGCAAAACGATTGCCGCCGGTCACAGAACAAAATCGGTCAGAAACACGCCAATCAAGCAACAAAACGCGGACGTGAGGGAAGCACGAAACAACGATAGGAAACACGGGGAAATGAGAAAGGCTTACCGAAAGAGATAGAAACCAAGCCCCGTGAAATTCCTGCGCAGTGGGTAGCATACCACGTTGGGCGCCATTGTGGTCGGTTTGCCTTGCTGTATACCCGACCCGGAGGAATAACGACGGGAGCCAACGGTTTCAACAGCCAGAAACTACATGTATTGGGACATGGACAGGACGATTAATATTGTTACCGACGGCGGGCTGAGTACAGTCAGCGACTCCCCGTCCGCCGCCTCTGATCTGCCTAATCAAGGCGGGCGCATCCGATGCGCGCGTGGCTGGCGTGACGTCGCCGCCACGCGGGGGGCAACCGTACGGCACCTTTGCCTCGCAGTCGGGCAACTGGGCTGTGGAGCCGCCAGGGTGCCCACACGATAAAAGATTAAAGTCTCACAGGAAGTGCTTCTACTTAGCCCAGCATAAAGCATTGAAGTGGCCCTGCAAAATATTGGGCTTCAGTGTAAAGCTTTGAGGGCTCACAGACCATGCAGGATTCAGTCAATTTTGGGATAGGCGTCACGTTTGGTGGTAGAACTTTTGAAGTGCTCAACGCTGAAATTGCCTCACATGTGGTGGTACAAGCTTGACCCGCTGAATTTGGGCGTCATCTGAAGATTCAATTGGCACCAGCTGGATACTTTTAAAGTTTGGCTGGGCTGAGAAATAAACGTTTGAAGTTCACAGGCCGTGCTACATCTTAGCCCAGCGTAAAAGCATTGAAGTGGGCATGCTAAATATTGGGTCTCAGCGTAAGGACTTGAGAGCTCACAGACCGTGCGGGATTCAGTCAATTTTGGGATAGTCGTCACTTAGTGTTAGAATATTAAAGTGCAAAACGCCATGACCATTACTCGCCTGTGGTGGTAAAGAACTCGACTCAAGAATTCAGGCGTCATCTGAAGATTCCTTTAGCACCAGCTGGATACCTATGTAAAGTTTTGGCTGGGGGTGACGATAAAAGCTTGAAGTTCACAGGCCGTGCTACATCTTAGCCCAGCGTAAAGCATTGAAGGGGCCCTGCTAAATATTGTCCAGCATAAATACTTGAGAGCTCACAGACCATACAGTATTCAGTCAGTTTTGGGATTGGCGTCATTTTGTGTTAGAAATTTAGTGCTCAACGCTAAATATGCTCACATGTGGTGGTAAACGTTTCAACCCGTTACGTTTGGCGTCATCTGAAGATTCAATTAGCACCAGCTGGATACCTATGAAGTTTGGCTGGGGTGACGATAAAAAGTTTGAAGTTCACAGGCCGTGCTACATCTTAGCCCAGCGTAAAAGCGTTGAAGGCGCCTGCTACAATCTTGGGTTTCAGCATAAAAAATGTGAGAGCTCACAGACCATACAGTATTCAGTCAGTTTTCAGGATTGGCGTCATTTAGTGTTAGAATTTTAAAGTGCTCAACGCCCAAATTCCTCACACCTGGTTGGCAAAAGCTTCTTGACCCGTGAATTTGTAGGTCATCTGAGGATTCAATTAACACCAGCTGGATGCCTATGAAGTTTAGCTCGATTTGACGATAAAAGTTTGAAGTTCTGACAGAAGCAAGCATCTTCGCCCAGCACACTGAAAGCATTGATAAGGTGGCCCTGCTTTAAATGTTGTGTCTGGAGTCAGCCAATACTTGAGAGCTCACAGACCGTGCGGGATTAAGTCAATTTTGGGATGAGCGTCATTTAGTGTCATTGAACTTTAAATGTGCTGGCACGTCAAATTGCTGCGCGTGTGGTGTAGGCTCAGACTCGCTAAATTTGGGCGTCAGGTGAAGATTCCTTGAGCACCAGCTGGATCACTATAGAGTTTTGCTCTGGTTGACGAAAAAAGTTTGAAGTTCACAGGCCGTGCTACTTCGCACCCTAGCGCAACGTGATTGAAGTGGCCCTGCTAAACATTGGGTCTCAAGGGAAATACTTGGAGAGCTCCCAGGACCGTGCGGTATTCTGTTAATTTTGGGATAGGTGTCATTTAGTGTTAGAACTTCTGAACTGCTGGATCGTCTGTGCATTGCTCACATCTGGTAGTCAAAAGCTTCAACCCGCTAAGTTCCGGCGTCATCTGAAGATTCCTTTAGCACCAGCCCCGGTAGCGATAACTTTTGGCTGGGGTGACGGTAAAAGTTTGAAGGTGACAGGCCGTGCTACTTCACCAACTAGCGTAACAGTATTGAAGTGGCCCTGCTGAAATGACTGGGTCTCAGCGTAATTTTTTGAGAGGTCAAAGGACCATGCAGGATTCAGTCAATTTTGGGATGGGCGGTCATTTAGTGTTAGAACTTTGAAGTGCTCGACGCCAAAAATTGCTCAGCATCTGGTGGTTGTATGGCGCTTTAAGGATGAGCAGAAAAGAAGAAGCACGCAGTTATGGTTCAAGAAGAGGAAGAAGCATTAAATCCATAGTTGGTAGTCCAGCAGTATCTCTATCTCTGTCTCTTTCTTCTATCTCGGTTTTTTACGTTTTCTCGTCTCCCAAGTTCAAGCTGGCCCTAGCCTAGTAAAAGCTTTTGACCCGATAAGTTTCGGCGTCCTCTGAAGATTTGTTAGCACCAGCCTGATACCGATAAATTTTGGCTGGGGTGACGGCAAACGTTTGCGGTTCACAGGCCGTGATACATCTTAGCCCAGCATAAAGCATTGAAGTGGCCCAGCTAAGTATTAGGTCTCAGCGTAAATATTTGAGAGCTCGCAGATCGCGCAGCACCCGGTAAATTTCAGGACAGGTGTCATTTAGTGTTAGAACTTTGAAGTGCTCAACACTCCAAATCGCTCACAACTGAGTTCTAAAGTTTTGTCCCGCTAAATTTGAGGGTCATTTGAAGTTTCCTTTAGCACCAGCCGGATACCTATAAACTTTGTCCTGCGGTGACGATAAAAGTTTGCAGTTCACAGGCCGTGCTACTTCTTAGCCCAGCGTAAAGCATTGAAGGGGCCCTGCTAAGTATTGGGTCGTCAGCGTAAAGACTTGAGGGCTGCACAGACCATGCAGGATCTCTAGCCAGTTTTGTGAAGAGGCGTCATTTAGTGTTAGAACTTTGAAGTGCTCAACGGAGCGAAATGTGCTCACAACTCGCGGGTAAAAGCTTCTGACCCGCCAAATGCTTCTCGCCGCCATCTGAAGATTCCTTTAGCACCGGCAAGATACCTATACAGTTTGGCTGGGGTGACGATAAAAAAAGTTTGAAGTTCACAAGGCCGTGCTACTACCGTAGCCCAGCGTGAAGCACCGAAGTGGCCCCGCTAAATATTGGGTCTCAGCGTAAATTTTTTGAGAGCGCACAGACCATGCAGGATTCAGTCAATTTTGCGAAGAGGCGTCATTTAGTGTTAGGACTTTGAAGTGCTCAAGACAGCCAAATGTGCTCGCATCTCGCGGTAAAACCTTCGACCCGCCGAATTTGGGCGTCATCTGAAGATTCCATTAGCACCATGCTCGGACGCCTATAAAGGTTGGCTGGGGTTGGCGATAGAAGGTTTGAAGTTCTGACAGGCCGTGCTACATCCATCAGCCCGGCGTAAAGCACCGAAGGGGCCCCGCTAAATATTGGAGTCTCAGCGTATAATTTTTGAGAGCGCACGAGACCATGCAGGATTCACTCAATTTTGGAAGAGGTTGTCATTTAGCGTAAGAACTTTGAAGTGTTCAAGGCCAAATGTGCTCGACATCTCGCGGTAGAAGTTTTCTGACCCGCCAAATTTGGGCGTCATTTGATTGATTCCTTTAGCACCAGCTAGATACCTATGGGGATTTGGCTGGGTTGACGATAAAAGTCTGAACTTCACAAGCCGTGCTACTCCTTAGCCCAGCTTAAAGCACCGAAGTGGCCCCCGCTAAATATTGGGTCTCAGCGTAAATTTTGAGAGCGCACAGATCATACGGGATTCAGTGAATTTTGGAAGGTGTCATTTAGCGTTAGAACTTTGGAAGTGTTCAAGGCCAAATGTGCTCATCTCGCGGTAAAAGTTTCGACCCGCCAAAATTTGGGCGTCATTTGATGATTCCTTTAGCACCAGCTAGATACCTATAAAGTTTGGCTGGGTTGACGATAAGAGCCCGTTCACACTCTTACGACCTCTTAAATCTTGGTTCCTTACAACCTCTTAAACCAGAGGGCACAGTGGCGCCATCTATCGGGTTGCAGTGTAAACTTGACAATCCGGCATATTTTCTATTTCTCCCGCGCATTATCCTTTCTTTCTTGTCTCGAAAAACTTTTGGAAACGTTATAAACGAGCCTTTCTCATAGGTATTACGCACATTCGACCTCGAAAATGCCGCAAAACCGTCGCTCTTGTGAAATGCAGTTCCACGGTCACCGCATAGATGGCGCCAGAAATGAAATTTTAAGAAGTTTTAACAGATCTGGTCTCTCTCGGTCGAAGTCGGTCGCAAGAGTGTGAACGGGCCTTAAAAGTTTGAAGTTCACAAGCCGTGCTACTCCTTAGCCCAGCGTAAAGCACAGACGTGGCCCCGCTAAATATTGGGTCTCAGCGTAAATTTCGGGAGCGCACAGACCATGCGGGATTCAGTCAATTTTGGAAAGAAGGTGTCATTTAGCGTTAGAACTTCGAAGTGTTCAAGCCCAAAAGTGCTCACATCTCGCGGTAAACGTTTCGACCCGCCTAAATTTGCGCGTCATTTTGATGATTCCTTTAGCACCAGCTGAGATACCTATAAAGTTTGGCTGGGTTGACGATAAAAAAAAGTCTGCAAGTTCTGACAGACGTGCAACTCCTTAGCCCAGCGTAAAAAGCACCGAAGTGGCCCCGCTCAATATTGGGTCTCAGCGTAAATTTTTGAGAGCGCACAGACCATGCAGGATTCCGTCAATTTTGGAAGAGGTGTCATTTAGTGTTAGAACTTTGTAAGTGTTCAAGGCCAAAAGTGCTCGCATCTCGCGGTAAAAGTTTCGACCCGCCAAAAATTTGGGCGTCATTTGATGATTCCTTTAGCACCAGCTAGATACCTATAAAGTTTGGCTGGGGTAGACGATAAAGAGTTTGAAGCTCACAAGCCGTGCTGCTCCTTAGCCCAGCGTAAAGCACCGAAGTGGCCCCGCTAAATACTGGGTCTCAGCGTAAATTCTTGATGAGCGCACAGACCATGCAGGATGCAGTCAATTTTTGGAAGAGGTGTCATTTAGTGTTAGAACTTTGAAGTGTTCAAGGCCAAAAGTGCTCGCATCTCGCGGTAAAAGTTTCGGCCCGCCAAAATTTGGGCGTCATTTGATAGGTTCCTTTAGCACCAGCTAGATACCTATAAAGTTTAGCGGCTGGGGTGACGATAAAAGTTTGAAGTTCACAAGCCGTGCTACTCCTTGGCCCAGCGTAAAGCACCGAAGTGGCCCCGCTAAATACTGGGTCTCCAGCGTAAATTTGCGTGAGAGCACAGACATGCAGGATGCAGTCAATTTTGGAAGAGGTGTCATTTAGTGTTGTTAGAACTTTGAAGTGTTCAAGGCCAAAAGTGCTCACATCTCGCGGTAAACGTTTCGAGCCCGCCAAAATGTGGGCGTCATTTGATGATTCCCTTTAGCACCAGCTAGATACCTATAAAGTTTGGCTGGGTTGACGATAAAAGTTTGAAGTTCACAAGCCGTGCTACTCCTTGGCCCAGCGTAAAGCACACGAAGCGGCCCCGCTAAATACTGGGTCTCAGCGTAAATTTTATGAGAGCCCACAGACCATGCAGCATGCAGTCAATTTTGGAAGAGGTGTCGTTTAGTTGTTTGGGAACTTTGAAGTGTTCAAGGCCAAAAGTGCTCACATCTCGCGGTAAAGTTACGACCCCGCCAAATTTTGCGCGTCATTTGATGGTTCCTTTAGAACAGCTAGATACCTATAAAGTTTGGCTGGGGTGACGATAAAGAGTTTGGAGTTGCCACCAGCCGTGCTACTCCTTAGCCCAGCGTAAAGCACCGAAGTGGCCCCGCTAAAATATTGGTCTCAACGTAAATGTTGGGAGACGCACGAACCATGGGATTCAGTCAATTTTGGAAGGTGTAATTCCAAGTGTTAGAACTTGAAGTGTTCCAGGCCAAATGTGCTCACATCTCGCGGTAAAAGTTTCGACCCATGAAATTTGCGCGTCATTTGATGATTCCTTTAGCACCAGCTAAATGCCACCTATAAAGTTTGTATAGTAGTGACAATAAAAATTCTGAAGTTCACAAGCCGTACCTCCTTCAGCCTTGTGTAGGCACCGAAGTGGCCACGCTAAATATTGGGTCTCAGCGTAAATTTTTAAAGGCGCACAGACCATGCAGGATTCAATCAATTTTGGAAGAGGTGTCATTTAGTGTTTCGAACTTGAAGTGTTCAATGCCAAATGTATACATCATGATAGGATTTCTTCGACCCGCCAAATTTGGCGTCATTTGATGATTCCTTTAGCACCAGCTGATGGCATATCGATTTCGCTGGGTTGGCGATAAAAGTTTGAAGTTCACAAGCCGTGCTATATTCTTCAGCGTAAAGCACAAGAAGTGGCCCCGCTAAATATTGGGTTTCAGCGTAAATTTTGAGCGCACAGACCATACAGCATTCGGTGAATTTTGGAAAGGGTATCATTTGGTGTTAGAACTTTGAAGTGTTTAAGACCCAAAAGTGCTCACATCTCGTAATTCAAAGTTTTGTCCATAAATTTGGGTGTCATTTGATGATTCCTTTAGCACCAGCTAGATACCTATAGATTTGGCTGGGTTGACGATAAAAGTCTGAAGTTCAGAAGCCGTGCTACTCCTTAGCCCGGCGTAAGCACCGAAGTGGCACCGCTAAATATTGGGTCTCAGCGTAAATTTTTAAGAGCGCACAGACCATGCAGGATTCAGTCAATTTTGGAAGGGTGTCATTTAGTGTTAGAACTTTCCAAGAGTGTTCAAGGCCAAAGGTGCTTATCTCGCGGTAAAAGTTTCGACCCGCCAAAATTGGGGCGTCATTTGATTATTGTTAGCACCAGCTAGAACACCTATAAAGTTTGGCTGGGTTGACGATAAAAGTTTGAAGTTCACAAGCGTGCTGCTCCGCTGGCCAACATCAAAAACGCAGAAATGGCCCCGCTAAATATTGGGTCTCGTAAATTCTTGAGAGCGCACAGACCATGCAGGATGCAGAAGATCAATTTTGGAAGGTGTCATTTGTTCAGAACTTTGGTGTTCAAGGCCAAAGTGCTTGCATCGCATTGACAATTCGACCCGCCAAATTTGGGCGTGTTGATGAATTCTTTGCTTTATTCTAGATACTATAGTTTGGCTGGGTTGATAGGGATTTAGGTTCACAGCCGTGCTACTCTTAGCCCAGCGTAAAGCACAGAAACTGGCCCTGCTAATATTGAGTTCTCAGCGTAATTTTGAGAGCGCACAGACCATGCAAGGTCAGTCAATTTTGGAAGAGGTTTTATTTAGTGCTGAAACTTTGAAGTGTTCAAGGCCAATGTGCTCATCTCACAGGTAAAGATTTCGACCACCCAAATTTGCGTGTTTGATGATTCCTTTAGAACCAATGATACCACTAAAGTTTGGCTGGTTGACGATGGTTGAAGTTCACGAAGCCGTGCTACTCCTTAGCCTTAGCCCTTCAAAGCACTAGAAGTGGCCCCGCTAAATATTGGGTCTCAGCGTAATGGCCCAGGGCGCACAGACCATCAGGATTCAGTCAATTTTGGAAGAGGTGTCATTTAGTGTTAGAACTTTGAAGTATTCAGGCCAAATGTCTCACATCCGCTGACCAAGGTTTCATTGCCAAATTTGCACGTCGTTGGTAGTTCGCTAGCACCAGCTAGATACTACTAAAAAGTTGACTGTGGTAAGTTAATGAAAGTCAGTTTTATGACCGTTACTACTCTAATAGCCCAGCGTAAAGCACCGAAGTGGCCGCTAAATATTGGGTCTCAGCGTAAATTTTAAGGACACTGAATGCTTGGATTAATCGTTTACCTTGGAAGGTGTCATTTAGTGTTGAACTGATATTAAATACCATGTGCTCATCTGCTTGGTAAAAGTTTCGACCCGCCAAATTTGGCGTCATTTGTTCCTTTAGCACCAGCTAGATAGCTATAAGTTTTATTGGGTTGACGGTAAAAGTTTGAAGTTCACAAGCCGTGCTACTCCGCCAGCGGGCAAAAACACAGTAAAGCCCATAAATATTGGGTCTCAGCGTAAATTTTTTTGAGCACTGGGTAACATAGGATTCAGTCAATTTTGAAGGTGTCATTTAGTGTTAGAACTGGTGTTTCAAGACCAAATGTGCTCACATCTCGCGGTAAAATTTATTCTCATTTGGGGCATCATTTTGACCCATTCCACCTGACATAGCTAGATACACTATATAAAGGTTGGCTGGTTGGCGATAAAAGTTTGAGATTCCTGACAATGCTACTCTGCTTCGCGTGCTTTGAAAATTTGCTAAATATTCTGACTCGTAAATTTTTGAGCGCACAGATCATGCAGAATTCACTGAATTTGGAAGAGGTGTCATTGTAGACTTTGATGTTCAAGGCCAAATGTCACATCTCGCGGTGAAAGTTTCGACCCGCCAAAATTTGAAATCGTTGATGATTCGCTGGCATATTAGAATACCTACAAAGTTTGGCTGGGTTGACGGTAAAAGTTTGAAGTTTCACAAGCCGCTAACAAACCCAGCCCAAAGCACCGAAGTGGCTTGCCAATGTTGATTTTCAGCGCTAGTACGGGAAGCGCACCAGATCATGCGGATTCAGTGAATTTTGGAAAGAGGTGTCATTGGCGATTAGAACTTTGATGTTTCAAGGCCAAATGTGCTCACATCGCAGTAAAAGTTTCTGACCCGCCAAAATTGAGCGTCATTTGATGATTCTTTAGCACCAGCTAGATACCTGAAAGTTGTATTGGGTTGACGATAAGAACCGGATTCACACTCTTACGACCTCTTAAATCTTGGTTCCTTACAACCTCTTAAACCCAGAGGGCACAGCAGGTACGCTTATCTATCCAGGTTCAGTGTAAACTTGACAATCCGGCATATTTTCCTATTTCTCAAGGGCATTAACCTTTCTTTCTTGTCTCGAAAATCTTTTAGAAACGTCGTAAACGAGCCTATCATAGGTATTACGCATTCGACCCATAAAAAATGCCATAAAGCCATGTCTTAACAAATGCAGTTCCACGGTCGCACCACTGGAAGTAACGAAGAGCTGAAAATTTAAAATTTAACAGATCGTGCTTTCTCTAGGTCGAGTGGTGTAAGGTGTGAACGGGCCTTAAAAGTTTGAAGTTCACAAGCCGTGCTACTCATATGTGCTTGTAAACTGAAGTATGGCCCCGCTAAATATTGGGTCTCAGCGTAAATTTTTGGGAGCGCACAGACCATGCGGGATTCAGTCAATTTTGGAAGAGGTGTCATTTGTCAGAACCGTGAAGTGTTCAATGCCCAAGTAAGCCTGCATCTCGCGGTAAAAGTTTCGACCCGCCAAATTTGCGCGCTCGCTTGATGATTCCTCGAGCACCGTCTAGACACCTATAAAGTTTCGCTGGGTTGACGATAAAAGTCTGAAGTCTACAGGCTCGTTGCTGCTCTCAGCCCGGCGTGCAGCAACTGGAGGTAACACGCTAAATATTGGGTCGCAGCTGTAAACCCTTGAGAGCGCACAGACCATGCAGCATTCAGTCAATTTTGGAAGAGGTGTCATTAGTGCGTTGTTAGAACTTTGAAGCGTTCACGGCCAAAGAAAGTGCTCACATCTCTGCGGCAAAAGTTTTCTGACCCGCCAAAATTTGGGGCGTCATTTGATGATTCCTTCGGCACCGGCCAGATACCTATAAAGTTTGGCTGGCGTTGACGCGATAAGTAAAGTCTGAAGCTCACAAGCCGTGCTACTCCTTAGCCCAGCGTAAAGCACAGCAGTGGCCCCGCCAAATATTGGGTCTCATGCGTAAATTCTTGAGAGCGCACAGACCATGCAGGATGCAGTCAATTTTGGAAGAGGTGTCATTTAGTGTTAGAACTTTGAAGCGGTCAGGGCGTCAAAAGTGCTTACATCTACAGCGGTAAAAGTTTCCACCCGCCGAACCCGGAGCGTCATTTTGATGATCTCCTTTAGCACCAGGCCAGGATACCCATAAAGGTTGGCTGGGTTGGCGATAAAAGTTTGAAGTTCACAAGCCGTGCTACTTCCTCAGCCCTGGCGTAAAAGCACCGAAGGGGCCCGCTAAATATTGGGCCTCAGCGTAAATCCCTGAGAGGCGGCACAGACCATGCAGGATGCACTCAATTTTGGAAGAGGTGTCACTTAGCGGCAGGGAACTCTGGAAAGCGTTCAAGGCCAAAAGTGCTCGCATCTGCTTGCGTGAAACGTTTCGGCCCGCCAAAATTTGCGGAAGAGGCGTCATTTGATGATTCCTTTAGCACCAGCTAGATACCTGTAAAAGTTTGGCTGGGTTGACGATAAAAGTTTGAAGTTCACAAGCCGTGCCATTCCTCAGCCCGCAGCGTAAAGCACCGGCGGCCCCGCTAAATATTGGGTCTCAGCGTAAATCTTTGAGAGCGCACAGATCCATGCAGGATGCAGTGAATTTCGCAAGAGAAGTTGTAATTTAGCGTTGCAGGAACTTTCGGAAGCGTTCAAGCGCCAAACGAGCTCACATCTCGCGGTAAAAGTTTCGACCCGCCAAAATTTGGGCGTCATTTGGATGATTCCTTTAGCACCAAGAAGACTAGATACCCATAAAGTTTGGCTGGGCTGACGATAAAGGCGCCGTTCACAGCTCGTGCGACCTCTTAAATCTTGGTTCCTTACAGCCTCGTAAACCATCGAAGTGGCACCGTGGCGCCATCTATCGGAGTCTGCAGCGTAAACTTGACAATCCGGCTGTTTTCTATTGCGCCCATGATGTTTCTTCTATGCAGGATCCTCTGAAGGTCTTGCGGAAACTTGTTGCCAGCGAGGTGTCATCATAGGTGTTACGCACATTCGACCTGCAAGTGCCTAGCGTCAAACCGTCGCATCTCGTGAAATGCGGTTCACGGTCACCGCACAGATGGCGCCAGAAATGAACATTTGATGAAGTTCCTTTAGCACCAGCTGGTCTACCTCGGTCGAAGCTCGGTCGCAAGAGTGTGAACGGGCCTAAAAGATCTGAAGTTCACAGGGCCGTGCTACTCCTTAGCACAGCGTAAAGCACCGAAGTGGCCCCGCTAAATATTGGGTCTCAGCGTAAATTTTTGGGAGCGCACAGACCATGCAGGATTCAGTCAATTTTGGAAGAGGTGTCATTTAGTGTTAGAATTTTGAAGTGTTCAAGGCCAAAGTGCTCACATCTCGCGGTAAAGTTTCGACCCGCCAAATTTGCGCGTCATTTGATGATTCCTTTAGCACCAGCTAGATACCTATAAAGTTTGGCTGGGTTGACGATAAAAGTTTGAAGTTCACAAGCCGTGCTACTCCTTAGCCCAGCGTAAAGCACCGAAGTGGCCCCGCTAAATATTGGGTCTCAGCGTAAATTTTTGGGAGCGCACAGACCATGCAGGATTCGATCAATTTTGGAAGAGGTGTCGGCTTAGTGTTAGAACTTTGGAGAGTGTTCACAGCCAACATGTGCTCACATCTCGCGGTAAAAGTTTCGACCCGCCAAATTTGAGCGTCATTTGATGATTCCTTTAGCACCAGCTAGATACCTATAAAGTTTGGCTGGGTTGACGATAAAAGTTTGAAGTTCACAAGCCGTGCTACTCCTTAGCCCAGCGTAAAGCACCGAAGTGGCCCCGCTAAATATTGGGTCTCAGCGTAAATTTTGAGAGCGCACAGACCATGCAGGATTCAGTCAATTTTGGAAGAGGTGTCATTTAGTGTTAGAACTTTGAAGTGTTCAAGGCCAAATAGTACTCATCTCGCGGTAAAGTTTCGACCCGCCGCAGTTGGGCGTCATTTGATGATTCCTTTAGCACCAGCTAGATACCTATAAAGTGTCGCTGGGTTGACGATAAAAGTTTGAAGTTCACAAGCCGTGCTACTCCTTAGCCCAGCGTAAAGCACCGAAGTGGCCCCGCTAAATATTGGGTCTCAGCGTAAATTTTTGTAGCGCGCACAGACCATGCAGGATTCAGTCAATTTTGGAAGAGGTGTGCCATTTAGTGTTAGAACTTTGAAGTGTTCAAGGCCAAATGTGCTCACATCTCGCGGTAAAAGTTTCACTGACCTGCCAAATTTGGGCGTCATTTGATGATTCCTTTAGCACCAGCTAGATACCTATAAAGTTCGGCTGGGTTGACGATAAAGGCCCGTTCGACACCTCCACGACCCGTAAGTCTTGGTTCCTCGTAGCCCGTAAACCAGCGCGCACAGTGGACGCCGTCAATCGGTTGGCAGCTTGATCAGCCGGCAAATTTTCTGTTGCGCCTGCGCATCAGACCTAAGCAGCGATCTCGGACAATCTTTTGGAAGACGCTGTAAACGAGCCTTTCGTGTTAGGTACTATTACGCAGCGTTCGACGCTCGAAATGTGCCGTCACATCTACGCCCAGGTAAATGCAGTTCCGACGGCCGCCGTAGTACAGATGGCGCCAGAAATGAAGATTTCAAGAAGCTTTAGCACCAGCTGGTCTACCTCGGTCGAAGTCGGTCGCAAGGGTGTGAACGGGCCTTAAAAGTTTGAAGTTCACAAGCCGTGCTACTCCTTGGCCCGGCAAAGCACCGAGAAGTGGCCCCGCTAAATATTGGGTCTCAGCGTAAATTCTTGAGGGCGCACAGACCATGCAGGATTCACTCAATTTTGGAAGAGGTGTCATTTAGCGTAAGAACTTTGAAGTGTTCAAGCGCCAAATGTGCTCACATCTCGCGGTGAAAGTTTCGACCCGCCAAAATTTGGGCGTCATTTGATGATTCCTTTAGCACCAGCTCAGATACCTATAAAGTTTGGCTGGGTTGACGATAAAGTTCGAAGTTCACAAGCCGTGCTACTCCTTAGCCCAGCGTAAAGCACCGAAGTGGCCCCGCTCAATATTGGGTCTCAGCGTAAATTTTTGAGAGCGCAACAGACCATGCAGGATTCAGTCAATTTTGGAAGAGGTGTCATTTAGCGTTAGAACTTTGAAGTGTTCAAGGCCAAATGTGCTCACATCTCGCGGTAAAAGTTTCGACCTGCCAAAATTTGGGCGTCATTTGATGATTCCTTTAGCACCAGCTAGATACCTATAAAGTTTGGCTGGGTTGACGATAAAGGCCGTTCACACTCTTACGACCCTTAAATCTTGGTTCCTTAGCACCATCTTAATCAGAGGGCACAGTGGCGCCATCTATCGGGTTGCAGTGTAAACTGACAGTCGTATATTTTCTATTTCTCCCGCGCATCAACCTTTCTTTCTTGTCTCGGAAATCTTTGGAAACGTTATAAACGAGCCTTCTATAGGTATTACGCACATTCGACCTCAAGTGCCGCAAAACCGTCGCTCTCGTGAAATGCAGTTCCACGGTCACCGAATAGATGGCGCCAGAAATGAAAATTTAAGAAGTTTTAACAGATCTGGTCCTTCTCGGTCGAAGTCGGTCGCAAGAGTGTGAACGGGCCTTAAAAGTTTGAAGTTCACAAGTCGCCTACTCTCATTGGCCCAGCGTAAAGCACCGAAGTGGCCCCGCTAAATATTGGGTCTCAGCGTAAATTTTTGGGAGCGCACAGACCATGCAGGATTCAGTCAATTTTGGAAGAGGTGTCATTTAGTGTTAGAACTTTGAAGTGTTCAAGCCCAAATGTGCTCACATCTCACGGTAAAAGTTTCGACCCGCCAAATTTGCGCGTCATTTGATGATTCCTTTAGCACCACTAGATACCTATAAAGTTTGGCTGGGTTGACGATAAAAGTCTGAAGTTCACAAGCCGTGGTACTCTTAGCCCAGACGTAAAGCACCGAAGTGGCACCGCTAAATATTGGGTCTCAGCGTAAATTTTTGAGAGCGCACAGACCATGCAGGATTCAGTCAATTTTGGAAGAGGTGTCATTTAGTGTTAGAACTTTGAAGTGTTCAAGGCCAAAGTGTGCTCGCATCTCGCGGTAAAGTTTCGACCCGCCAAAATTTGGGCGTCATTTGATGATTCCTTTAGCACCAGCTAGGATACCTATAAAGTTTGGCTGGGTTGACGATAAAAGTTTGAAGTTCACAAGCCGTGCTACTCCTTAGCCCAGCGTAAAGCACAGAAGTGGCCCCGCCAAATATTGGGTCTCAGCGTAAATTCTTGGAGAGCGCACAGACCATGCAGGATTCAGTCAATTTTGGAAGAGGTGTCATTTAGTGTTAGAACTTTGAAGTGTTCAAGGCCAAATGTGCTCAACATCTCGCGGTAAAAGTTTCGACCCGCCAAATTTGGGCGTCATTTGATTGATTCCTTTAGCACCAGCTAGATACCTATAAAGGTTGGCTGGGTTGGCGATAAAAGTTTGAAGTTCACAAGCCGTGCTGCTTCCTCAGCCTAGCGTAAAGCACCGAAGGGGCCCCGCTAAATATTGGGCCTCAGCGGTAAATTTTTGAGAGCGCACAGATCATGCAGGATTCACTCAATTTTGGAAGAGGTGTCATTTAGCGTAAGAACTTTGAAGTGTTCAAGGCCAAATGTGCTCACATCTCGCGGTGAAAGTTTCGACCCGCCAAAATTTGGGCGTCATTTGATGATTCCTTTAGCACCAGCTAGATACCTAGTAAAGTTTGGCTGGGTTGACGATAAAAGTTTGAAGTTCACAAGCCGTGCTACTCCTTAGCCCAGCGTAAAGCACCGAAGTGGCCCCGCTAAATATTGGGTCTCAGCGTAAATGTTTGAGAGCGCACAGATCTATGCAGGATTCAGTCAATTTTGGAAGAGGTGTCATTTAGCGTTAGAACTTTGAAGTGTTCAAGGCCAAATAGTGCTCACATCTCGCGGTAAAAGTTTCGACCCGCCAAATTTGGGCGTCATTTGATGATTCCTTTAGCACCAGCTAGATACCTATAAAGTTTGGCTGGGGTGACGATAAAAGTTTGAAGTTCACAAGCCGTGCTACTCCTTAGCCCAGCGTAAAGCACCGAAGTGGCCCCGCTAAATATTGGGTCTCATTGTAAATTTTTAAGAGTGCACAGACCATGCAGGATTCAGTCAATTTTGGAAGGGGTGTCATTTAGCGTTAGAACTTCGAAGTGTTCAAGGGCAAAAGTGCTCACATCTCGCGGTAAAAGTTTCGACCCGCCAAATTTGGGTGTCATTTGATGATTCCTTTAGCACCAGCTAGATACCTATAAAGTTTGGCTGGGTTGACGATAAAAGTCTGAAGTTCACAAGCGTGTGTACTCCTCAGCCCAGCGTAAAGCACCGAAGTGGCACCGCTCAATATTGGGTCTCAGCGTAAATTTTCAAGAGCGCACAGACCATGCAGGATTCACTCAATTTTGGAAGAGGTGTCATTTAGTGTTAGAACTTTGAAGTGTTCAAGGCCAAAAGTGCTTACATCTCGCGGTGTAAAAGTTTCGACCCGCCAAAATTTGGGCGTCATTTGATGATTCCTTTAGCACCAGCTAGATACCTATAAAGTTTGGCTGGGTTGACGATAAAAGTTTGAAGCTCACAAGCCGTGCTACTCCAGCCCAGCGTAAAGCACCGAAGTGGCCCCGCTAAATATTGGGTCTCAGCGTAAATTCTTGAGAGCGCACAGACCATGCAGGATGAAGTCAATTTTGGAAGAGGTGTCATTTAGTGTTAGAACTTTGAAGTGTTCAAGGCCGGAGTGCTTACATCTCGCGGTAAAAGTTTCGACCCGCCAAAATGTGGGCGTCATTTGATGAGTCCTTTAGCACCAGCTAGATACCTATAAAGTTTGGCTGGGTTGACGATAAAAGTTTGAAGTTCACAAGCCGTGCTACTCTCAGCTCAGCGTAAAGCACAGGAAGTGGACCCGCTAAATATTGGGTCTCGGCGTAAATTTTTGAGAGCACATGACCATGCAGGATGAGCGCTTTGGAAGAGGTGTCATTTAGTGTTAGAACTTTGAAGTGTTCAAGGCCAAAGTGCTTACATCTCGCGGTAAAACGTTTCGACCCACCAAATGTGGGCGTCATTTGATGATTCCTTTAGCACCAGCTAGATACCTATAAAGTTTGGCTGGGGTGACGATAAAGTTTGAAGTTCACAAGCCGTGCTACTCCTTAGCCCAGCGTAAAGCTACAGAAGCGCCCCGCTAAATATTGGGTCTCAGCGTAAATTTTTGAGAGCGCACAGACCATGCAGGATGCAGTCAATTTTGGAAGAGGTGTTATTTAGTGTTAGAACTTTGAAGTGTTCAAGGTCAAAATGTGCTCACATCTCACGGTAAAAGTTTCGACCCGCCAAATTTGGCGCGTCATTTGATGATTCCTTTAGAACCAGCTAGATACCTATAAAGTTTGGCTGGGTTGACGATAAAAGTTTGAAGTTCACAAGCCGTGCTACTCCTTAGCCCAGCGTAAAGCACCGAAGTGGCCCCGCTAAATATTGGGTCTCACAGCGTAAATATTTGAGAGCGCACAGACCATGCAGGATTCAGTCAATTTTGGAAGAGGTGTCATTTAGTGTTAGAACTTTGAAGTGTTCAAGGCCAAATGTGCTCACATCTCGCGGTGAAAGTTTCGACCCGCCAAATTTGCGCGTCATTTGATGATTCCTTTAGCACCAGCTAGATACCTATAAAGTTTGGCTGTGTTGACGATAAAAGTCTGAAGTTCACAAGCCGTGCTACTCCTTAGCCCAGCGTAAAGCACCGAAGTGGCCCCGCTAAATATTGGGTCTCAGCGTAAATTTTTAAGAGCGCACAGACCATGCAGGATTCAGTCAATTTTGGAAGAGGTGTCATTTAGTGTTAGAACTTTGAAGTGTTCAAGGCCAAATGTGCTCACATCTCGCGGTAAAAGTTTCGACCCGCCAAATTTGGGCGTCATTTGATGATTCCTTTAGCACCAGCTAGATACCTATAAAGTTTGGCTGGGTTGACGATAAAAGTTTGAAGTTCACAAGCCGTGCTACTCCTTAGCCCAGCGTAAAGCACCGAAGTGGCCCGCTAAATATTGGGTCTCAGCGTAAATTTTTGAGAGCGCACAGACCATGCAGCATTCAGTCAATTTTGGAAGAGGTGTCATTTAGTGTTAGAACTTTGAAGTGTTCAAGGCCAAAAGTGCTCACATCTCGCGGTAAAGTTTCGACCCGCCAAATTTGGGCGTCATTTGATGATTCCTTTAGCACCAGCTAGATACCTATAAAGTTTGGCTGGGTTGACGATAAAAGTCTGAAGTTCACAAGCCGTGCTACTCCTTAGCCCAGCGTAAAGCACAGAAGTGGCACCGCTAAATATTGGTCTCATGCAGTAAACTTTTAAGAGCGCACAGACCATGCAGGATTCAGTCAATTTTGGAAGAGGTGTCATTTAGTGTTAGAACTTTGAAGTGTTCAAGGCCAAAAGTGCTTACATCTCGCGGTAAAAGTTTCGACCCGCCAAATTTGGGCGTCATTTGATGATTCCTTTAGCACCAGCTAGATACCTATAAAGTTTGGCTGGGTTGACGATAAAAGTTTGAAGTTCACAAGCCGTGCTACTCCTTAGCCCAGCGTAAAGCACAGAAGTGGCCCCGCTAAATATTGGGTCTCAGCGTAAATTCTTGAGAGCGCACAGACCATGCAGGATGCAGTCAATTTTGGAAGAGGTGTCATTTAGTGTTAGAACTTTGAAGTGTTCAAGGCCAAATGTGCTTACATCTCGCGGTAAAAGTTTCGACCCGCCAAATTTGGGCGTCATTTGATGATTCCTTTAGCACCAGCTAGATACCTATAAAGTTTGGCTGGGTTGACGATAAAAGTTTGAAGTTCACAAGCCGTGCTACTCCTTAGCCCAGCGTAAAGCACCGAAGTGGCCCCGCTAAATATTGGGTCTCAGCGTAAATTTTTGAGAGCGCACAGACCATGCAGGATTCAGTCAATTTTGGAAGAGGTGTCATTTAGTGTTAGAACTTTGAAGTGTTCAAGGCCAAAAGTGCTCACATCTCGCGGTAAAAGTTTCGACCCGCCAAATTTGGGCGTCATTTGATGATTCCTTTAGCACCAGCTAGATACCTATAAAGTTTGGCTGGGTTGACGATAAAAGTTTGAAGTTCACAAGCCGTGCTACTCCTTAGCCCAGCGTAAAGCACCGAAGTGGCCCCGCTAAATATTGGGTCTCAGCGTAAATTTTTGAGAGCGCACAGACCATGCAGGATTCAGTCAATTTTGGAAGAGGTGTCATTTAGTGTTAGAACTTTGAAGTGTTCAAGGCCAAAAGTGCTCACATCTCGCGGTAAAGTTTCGACCCGCCAAATTTGGGCGTCATTTGATGATTCCTTTAGCACCAGCTAGATACCTATAAAGTTTGGCTGGGTTGACGATAAAAGTCTGAAGTTCACAAGCCGTGCTACTCCTTAGCCCAGCGTAAAGCACCGAAGTGGCCCCGCTAAATATTGGGTCTCAGCGTAAATTTTTAAGAGCGCACAGACCATGCAGGATTCAGTCAATTTTGGAAGAGGTGTCATTTAGTGTTAGAACTTTGAAGTGTTCAAGGCCAAAAGTGCTCACATCTCGCGGTAAAAGTTTCGACCCGCCAAATTTGGGCGTCATTTGATGATTCCTTTAGCACCAGCTAGATACCTATAAAGTTTGGCTGGGTTGACGATAAAAGTTTGAAGTTCACAAGCCGTGCTACTCCTTAGCCCAGCGTAAAGCACCGAAGTGGCCCCGCTAAATATTGGGTCTCAGCGTAAATTTTTGAGAGCGCACAGACCATGCAGGATTCAGTCAATTTTGGAAGAGGTGTCATTTAGTGTTAGAACTTTGAAGTGTTCAAGGCCAAAAGTGCTCACATCTCGCGGTAAAAGTTTCGACCCGCCAAATTTGGGCGTCATTTGATGATTCCTTTAGCACCAGCTAGATACCTATAAAGTTTGGCTGGGTTGACGATAAAAGTTTGAAGTTCACAAGCCGTGCTACTCCTTAGCCCAGCGTAAAGCACCGAAGTGGCCCCGCTAAATATTGGGTCTCAGCGTAAATTTTTGAGAGCGCACAGACCATGCAGGATTCAGTCAATTTTGGAAGAGGTGTCATTTAGTGTTAGAACTTTGAAGTGTTCAAGGCCAAATGTGCTCACATCTCGCGGTAAAAGTTTCGACCCGCCAAATTTGGGCGTCATTTGATGATTCCTTTAGCACCAGCTAGATACCTATAAAGTTTGGCTGGGTTGACGATAAAAGTTTGAAGTTCACAAGCCGTGCTACTCCTTAGCCCAGCGTAAAGCACCGAAGTGGCCCCGCTAAATATTGGGTCTCAGCGTAAATTTTTGAGAGCGCACAGACCATGCAGGATTCAGTCAATTTTGGAAGAGGTGTCATTTAGTGTTAGAACTTTGAAGTGTTCAAGGCCAAATGTGCTCACATCTCGACGGTAAAAGTTTCGACCCGCCAAATTTGGGCGTCATTTGATGATTCCTTTAGCACCAGCTAGATACCTATAAAGTTTGGCTGGGTTGACGATAAAAGTTTGAAGTTCACAAGCCGTGCTACTCCTTAGCCCAGCGTAAAGCACCGAAGTGGCCCCGCTAAATATTGGGTCTCAGCGTAAATTTTTGAGAGCGCACAGACCATGCAGGATTCAGTCAATTTTGGAAGAGGTGTCATTTAGTGTTAGAACTTTGAAGTGTTCAAGCGCCAAAAGTGCTCACATCTCACGGTAAAAGTTTCGACCCGCCAAATTTGGGCGTCATTTGATGATTCCTTTAGCACCAGCTAGATACCTATAAAGTTTGGCTGGGTTGACGATAAAAGTTTGAAGTTCACAAGCCGTGCTACTCCTTAGCCCAGCGTAAAGCACCGAAGTGGCCCTGCTAAATATTGGGTCTCAGCGTAAATTTTTGAGAGCGCACAGACCATGCAGGATTCAGTCAATTTTGGAAGAGGTGTCATTTAGTGTTAGAACTTTGAAGTGTTCAAGGCCAAAAGTGCTCACATCTCGCGGTAAAAGCTTCGACCCGCCAAATTTGGGCGTCATTTGATGATTCCTTTAGCACCAGCTAGATACCTATAAAGTTTGGCTGGGTTGACGATAAAAGTTTGAAGTTCACAAGCCGTGCTACTCCTTAGCCCAGCGTAAAGCACCGAAGTGGCCCTGCTAAATATTGGGTCTCAGCGTAAATTTTTGAGAGCGCACAGACCATGCAGGATTCAGTCAATTTTGGAAGAGGTGTCATTTAGTGTTAGAACTTTGAAGTGTTCAAGGCACAAAAGTGCTCACATCTCGCGGTAAAAGTTTCGACCCGCCAAATTTGGGCGTCATTTGATGATTCCTTTAGCACCAGCTAGATACCTATAAAGTTTGGCTGGGTTGACGATAAAAGTTTGAAGTTCACAAGCCGTGCTACTCCTTAGCCCAGCGTAAAGCACTGAAGCGGCCCTGCTAAATATTGGGTCTCAGCGTAAATTTTTGAGAGCGCACAGACCATGCAGGATTCAGTCAATTTTGGAAGAGGTGTCATTTAGTGTTAGAACTTTGAAGTGTTCAAGGCCAAAATGTGCTCACATCTCACGGTAAAAGTTTCGACCCGCCAAATTTGGGCGTCATTTGATGATTCCTTTAGAACCAGCTAGATACCTATAAAGTTTGGCTGGGTTGACGATAAAAGTTTGAAGTTCACAAGCCGTGCTACTCCTTAGCCCAGCGTAAAGCACCGAAGTGGCCCCGCTAAATATTGGGTCTCAGCGTAAATATTTGAGAGCGCACAGACCATGCAGGATTCAGTCAATTTTGGAAGAGGTGTCATTTAGTGTTAGAACTTTGAAGTGTTCAAGGCCAAAAGTGCTCACATCTCGCGGTAAAAGTTTCGACCCGCCAAATTTGGGCGTCATTTGATGATTCCTTTAGCACCAGCTAGATACCTATAAAGTTTGGCTGGGTTGACGATAAAAGTCTGAAGTTCACAAGCCGTGCTACTCCTTAGCCCAGCGTAAAGCACCGAAGTGGCCCCGCTAAATATTGGGTCTCAGCGTAAATTTTTAAGAGCGCACAGACCATGCAGGATTCAGTCAATTTTGGAAGAGGTGTCATTTAGTGTTAGAACTTTGAAGTGTTCAAGGCCAAAAGTGCTCACATCTCGCGGTAAAGTTTCGACCCGCCAAATTTGGGGCGTCATTTGATGATTCCTTTAGCACCAGCTAGATACCTATAAAGTTTGGCTGGGTTGACGATAAAAGTTTGAAGTTCACAAGCCGTGCTACTCCTTAGCCCAGCGTAAAGCACCGAAGTGGCCCCGCTAAATATTGGGTCTCAGCGTAAATTCTTGAGAGCGCACAGACCATGCAGGATTCAGTCAATTTTGGAAGAGGTGTCATTTAGTGTTAGAACTTTGAAGTGTTCAAGGCCAAAAGTGCTCACATCTCGCGGTAAAAGTTTCGACCCGCCAAATTTGGGCGTCATTTGATGATTCCTTTAGCACCAGCTAGATACCTATAAAGTTTGGCTGGGTTGACGATAAAAGTCTGAAGTTCACAAGCCGTGCTACTCCTTAGCCCAGCGTAAAGCACCGAAGTGGCACTCGCTAAATATTGGGTCTCAGCGTAAATTTTTAAGAGCGCACAGACCATGCAGGATTCAGTCAATTTTGGAAGAGGTGTCATTTAGTGTTAGAACTTTGAAGTGTTCAAGGCCAAAAGTGCTCACATCTCGCGGTAAAAGTTTCGACCCGCCAAATTTGGGCGTCATTTGATGATTCCTTTAGCACCAGCTAGATACCTATAAAGTTTGGCTGGGTTGACGATAAAAGTTTGAAGTTCACAAGCCGTGCTACCTCTTAGCCCAGCGTAAAGCACCGAAGTGGCCCTGCTAAATATTGGGTCTCAGCGTAAATTCTTGAGAGCGCACAGACCATGCAGGATGCAGTCAATTTTGGAAGAGGTGTCATTTAGTGTTAGAACTTTGAAGTGTTCAAGGCCAAAAGTGCTTACATCTCGCGGTAAAAGTTTCGACCCGCCAAAATTTGGGCGTCATTTGATGATTCCTTTAGCACCAGCTAGATACCTATAAAGTTTGGCTGGGTTGACGAGTAAAAGTCTGAAGTTCACAAGCCGTGCTACTCTCAGCCCAGCGTAAAGCACCGAAGTGGCCCTGCTAAATATTGGGTCTCAGCGTAAATTTTTGAGAGCGCACAGACCATGCAGGATTCAGTCAATTTTGGAAGAGGTGTCATTTAGTGTTAGAACTTGAAGTGTTCAAGCCAAATGTGCTCACATCTCGCGGTAAAAGTTTCGACCCGCCAAATTTGCGCGTCATTTGATGATTCCTTTAGAACCAGCTAGATACCTATAAAGTTTGGCTGGGTTGACGATAAAA
The DNA here is from genome assembly GCA_037355805.1 of Ixodes ricinus. NCBI lineage: Eukaryota > Metazoa > Arthropoda > Arachnida > Ixodida > Ixodidae > Ixodes > Ixodes ricinus. The sequence continues at coordinate 13,687 of JAZHYW010040413.1, read as the reverse complement.
GTTTGAAGTTCACAAGCCGTGCTACTCCTTAGCCCAGCGTAAAGCACCGAAGTGGCCCCGCTAAATATTGGGTCTCAGCGTGAATATTTGAGAGCGCACAGACCATGCAGGATTCAGTCAATTTTGGAAGAGGTGTCATTTAGTGTTAGAACTTTGAAGTGTTCAAGGCCAAATGTGCTCACATCTCGCGGTAAAAGTTTCGACCCGCCAAATTTGCGCGTCATTTGATGATTCCTTTAGCACCAGCTAGATACCTATAAAGTTTGGCTGTGTTGACGATAAAAGTCTGAAGTTCACAAGCCGTGCTACTCCTTAGCCCAGCGTAAAGCATCGAAGTGGCCCCGCTAAATATTGGGTCTCAGCGTAAATTTTTAAGAGCGCACAGACCATGCAGGATTCAGTCAATTTTGGAAGAGGTGTCATTTAGTGTTAGAACTTTGAAGTGTTCAATGCCAAATGTGCTCACATCTCGCGGTAAAAGTTTCGACCCGCCAAATTTGGCGTCATTTGATGATTCCTTTAGCACCAGCTAGATAGCTATAAAGTTTCGCTGGGTTGACGATAAAAGTTTGAAGTTCACAAGCCGTGCTACTCCTTAGCCCAGCGTAAAGCACCGAAGTGGCCCCGCTAAATATTGGGTCTCAGCGTAAATTTTTGAGAGCGCACAGACCATGCAGCATTCAGTCAATTTTGGAAGAGGTGTCATTTAGTGTTAGAACTTTGAAGTGTTCAAGGCCAAAAGTGCTCTACATCTCGCGGTAAAGTTTCGACCCGCCAAATTTGGGCGTCATTTGATGATTCCTTTAGCACCAGCTAGATACCTATAAAGTTTGGCTGGGTTGACGATAAAGTCTGAAGTTCACAAGCCGTGCTACTCCTTAGCCCAGCGTAAAGCACCGAAGTGGCACCGCTAAATATTGGGTCTCAGCGTAAATTTTTAAGAGCGCACAGACCATGCAGGATTCAGTCAATTTTGGAAGAGGTGTCATTTAGTGTTAGAACTTTGAAGTGTTCAAGGCCAAAGTGCTTACATCTCGCGGTAAAAGTTTCGACCCGCCAAATTTGGGGCGTCATTTGATGATTCCTTTAGCACCAGCTAGATACCTATAAAGTTTGGCTGGTTGACGATAAAAGTTTGAAGTTCGCAAGCCGTGCTACTCCTTAGCCCAGCGTAAAGCACAGAAGTGGCCCTGCCAAATATTGGGTCCTCAGCGTAAATTCTTGAGAGCGCACAGACCATGCAGGATGCAGTCAATTTTGGAAGAGGTGTCATTTAGTGTTAGAACTTTGAAGTGTTCAAGGCCAAAAGTGCTTACATCTCGCGGTAAAAGTTTCGACCCGCCAAAATTTGGGCGTCATTTGATGATTCCTTTAGCACCAGCTAGATACCTATAAAGTTTGGCTGGGTTGACGATAAAAGTCTGAAGTTCACAAGCCGTGCTACTCCTTAGCCCAGCGTAAAGCACCGAAGTGGCACCGCTAAATATTGGGTCTCAGCGTACATTTTTAAGAGCGCACAGACCATGCAGGATTCAGTCAATTTTGGAAGAGGTGTCATTTAGTGTTGGAACTTTGAAGTGTTCAAGGCCAAAAGTGCTCACATCTCGCGGTAAAGTTTCGACCCGCCAAATTTGGGCGTCATTTGATGATTCCTTTAGCACCAGCTAGATACCTATAAAGTTTGGCTGGGTTGACGATAAAAGTTTGAAGTTCACAAGCCGTGCTACTCCTTAGCCCAGCGTAAAGCACCGAAGTGGCCCCGCTAAATATTGGGTCTCAGCGTAAATTTTTGAGAGCGCACAGACCATGCAGGATTCAGTCAATTTTGGAAGAGGTGTCATTTAGTGTTAGAACTTTGAAGTGTTTAAGGCCAAAAGTGCTCACATCTCGCGGTAAAATTTTCGACCCGCCAAATTCGGGTGTCATTTGATGATTCCTTTAGCACCAGCTAGATACCTATAAAGTTTGGCTGGGTTGACGATAAAAGTCTGAAGTTCACAAGCCGTGCTACTCCTTAGCCCAGCGTAAAGCACCGAAGTGGCACCGCTAAATATTGGGTCTCAGCGTAAATTTTTAAGAGCGCACAGACCATGCAGGATTCAGTCAATTTTGGAAGAGGTGTCATTTAGTGTTAGAACTTTGAAGTGTTCAAGGCCAAAAGTGCTTACATCTCGCGGTAAAAGTTTCGACCCGCCAAAATTTGGGCGTCATTTGATTATTCCTTTAGCACCAGCTAGATACCTATAAAGTTTGGCTGGGTTGACGATAAAAGTTTGAAGTTCACAAGCCGTGCTACTCCTTAGCCCAGCGTAAAGCACCGAAGTGGCCCCGCTAAATATTGGGTCTCAGCGTAAATTCTTGAGAGCGCACAGACCATGCAGGATGCAGTCAATTTTGGAAGAGGTGTCATTTAGTGTTAGAACTTTGAAGTGTTCAAGGCCAAAAGTGCTTACATCTCGCGGTAAACGTTTCGACCCGCCAAAATTTGGGCGTCATTTGATGATTCCTTTAGCACCAGCTAGATACCTATAAAGTTTGGCTGGGTTGACGATAAAAGTTTGAAGTTCACAAGCCGTGCTACTCCTTAGCCCAGCGTAAAGCACAGAAGTGGCCCCGCTAAATATTGGGTCTCAGCGTAAATTTTTGAGAGCGCACAGACCATGCAGGATGCAGTCAATTTTGGAAGAGGTGTCATTTAGTGTTAGAACTTTGAAGTGTTCAAGGCCAAATGTGCTCACATCTCGCGGTAAAAGTTTCTGACCCGCCAAATTTGGCGCGTCATTTGATGATTCCTTTAGCACCAGCTAGATACCTATAAAGTTTGGCTGGGTTGACGATAAAAGTTTGAAGTTCACAAGCCGTGCTACTCCTTAGCCCAGCGTAAAGCACCAGAAGTGGCCCCGCTAAATATTGGGTCTCAGCGTAAATATTTGGGAGCGCACAGACCATGCAGGATTCAGTCAATTTTGGAAGAGGTGTCATTTAGTGTTAGAACTTTGAAGTGTTCAAGGCCAAATGTGCTCACATCTCAGCGGTAAAAGTTTCGACCCGCCAAATTTGCGCGTCATTTGATGATTCCTTTAGCACCAGCTAGATACCTATAAAGTTTGGCTAGGTTGACGATAAAAGTTCTGAAGTTCACAAGCCGTGCTACTCCTTAGCCCAGCGTAAAGCACCGAAGTGGCCCCGCTAAATATTGGGTCTCAGCGTAAATTTTTAAGAGCGCACAGACCATGCAGGATTCAGTCAATTTTGGAAGAGGTGTCATTTAGTGTTAGAACTTTGAAGTGTTCAATGCCAAATGTGCTCACATCTCGCGGTAAAAGTTTCGACCCGCCAAATTTGGGCGTCATTTGATGATTCCTTTAGCACCAGCTAGATACCTATAAAGTTTGGCTGGGTTGACGATAAAAGTTTGAAGTTCACAAGCCGTGCTACTCCTTAGCCCAGCGTAAAGCACCGAAGTGGCCCCGCTAAATATTGGGTCTCAGCGTAAATTTTTGAGAGCGCACAGACCATGCAGGATTCAGTCAATTTTGGAAGAGGTGTCATTTAGTGTTAGAACTTTGAAGTGTTCAAGGCCAAAAGTGCTCACATCTCGCGGTAAAAGTTTCGACCCGCCAAATTTGGGCGTCATTTGATGATTCCTTTAGCACCAGCTAGATACCTATAAAGTTTGGCTGGGTTGACGATAAAAGTCTGAAGTTCACAAGCCGTGCTACTCCTTAGCCCAGCGTAAAGCACCGAAGTGGCCCCGCTAAATATTGGGTCTCAGCGTAAATTTTTGAGAGCGCACAGACCATGCAGGATTCAGTCAATTTTGGAAGAGGTGTCATTTAGTGTTAGAACTTTGAAGTGTTCAAGGCCAAAAGTGCTCACATCTCGCGGTAAAAGTTTCGACCCGCCAAATTTGGGCGTCATTTGATGATTCCTTTAGCACCAGCTAGATACCTATAAAGTTTGGCTGGGTTGACGATAAAAGTTTGAAGTTCACAAGCCGTGCTACTCCTTAGCCCAGCGTAAAGCACCGAAGTGGCCCCGCTAAATATTGGGTCTCAGCGTAAATTTTTGAGAGCGCACAGACCATGCAGGATGCAGTCAATTTTGGAAGAGGTGTCATTTAGTGTTAGAACTTTGAAGTGTTCAAGGCCAAAAGTGCTCACATCTCGCGGTAAAAGTTTCGACCCGCCAAATTTGGGCGTCATTTGATGATTCCTTTAGCACCAGCTAGATACCTATAAAGTTTGGCTGGGTTGACGATAAAAGTTTGAAGTTCACAAGCCGTGCTACTCCTTAGCCCAGCGTAAAGCACCGAAGTGGCCCCGCTAAATATTGGGTCTCAGCGTAAATTTTTGAGAGCGCACAGACCATGCAGGATTCAGTCAATTTTGGAAGAGGTGTCATTTAGTGTTAGAACTTTGAAGTGTTCAAGGCCAAAAGTGCTCACATCTCGCGGTAAAAGTTTCGACCCGCCAAATTTGGGCGTCATTTGATGATTCCTTTAGCACCAGCTAGATACCTATAAAGTTTGGCTGGGTTGACGATAAAAGTTTGAAGTTCACAAGCCGTGCTACTCCTTAGCCCAGCGTAAAGCACCGAAGTGGCCCCGCTAAATATTGGGTTTCAGCGTAAATTTTTGAGAGCGCACAGACCATGCAGGATTCAGTCAATTTTGGAAGAGGTGTCATTTAGTGTTAGAACTTTGAAGTGTTCAAGGCCAAAAGTGCTCACATCTCGCGGTAAAAGTTTCGACCCGCCAAATTTGGGCGTCATTTGATGATTCCTTTAGCACCAGCTAGATACCTATAAAGTTTGGCTGGGTTGACGATAAAAGTTTGAAGTTCACAAGCCGTGCTACTCCTTAGCCCAGCGTAAAGCACCGAAGTGGCCCCGCTAAATATTGGGTCTCAGCGTAAATTTTTGAGAGCGCACAGACCATGCAGGATTCAGTCAATTTTGGAAGAGGTGTCATTTAGTGTTAGAACTTTGAAGTGTTCAAGGCCAAAAGTGCTCACATCTCGCGGTAAAAGTTTCGACCCGCCAAATTTGGGCGTCATTTGATGATTCCTTTAGCACCAGCTAGATACCTATAAAGTTTGGCTGGGTTGACGATAAAAGTTTGAAGTTCACAAGCCGTGCTACTCCTTAGCCCAGCGTAAAGCACCGAAGTGGCCCTGCTAAATATTGGGTCTCAGCGTAAATTTTTGAGAGCGCACAGACCATGCAGGATTCAGTCAATTTTGGAAGAGGTGTCATTTAGTGTTAGAACTTTGAAGTGTTCAAGGCCAAAAGTGCTCACATCTCGCGGTAAAAGTTTCGACCCGCCAAATTTGGGCGTCATTTGATGATTCCTTTAGCACCAGCTAGATACCTATAAAGTTTGGCTGGGTTGACGATAAAAGTTTGAAGTTCACAAGCCGTGCTACTCCTTAGCCCAGCGTAAAGCACCGAAGTGGCCCTGCTAAATATTGGGTCTCAGCGTAAATTTTTGAGAGCGCACAGACCATGCAGGATTCAGTCAATTTTGGAAGAGGTGTCATTTAGTGTTAGAACTTTGAAGTGTTCAAGGCCAAATAGTGCTCACATCTCGCGGTAAAAGTTTCGACCCGCCAAATTTGGGCGTCATTTGATGATTCCTTTAGCACCAGCTAGATACCTATAAAGTTTGGCTGGGTTGACGATAAAAGTTTGAAGTTCACAAGCCGTGCTACTCCTTAGCCCAGCGTAAAGCACCGAAGTGGCCCCGCTAAATATTGGGTCTCAGCGTAAATTTTTGAGAGCGCACAGACCATGCAGGATTCAGTCAATTTTGGAAGAGGTGTCATTTAGTGTTAGAACTTTGAAGTGTTCAAGGCCAAATGTGCTCACATCTCGCGGTAAAAGTTTCGACCCGCCAAATTTGCGGCGTCATTTGATGATTCCTTTAGCACCAGCTAGATACCTATAAAGTTTGGCTGGGTTGACGATAAAAGTTTGAAGTTCACAAGCCGTGCTACTCCTTAGCCCAGCGTAAAGCACCGAAGTGGCCCCGCTAAATATTGGGTCTCAGCGTAAATTTTTGAGAGCGCACAGACCATGCAGGATTCAGTCAATTTTGGAAGAGGTGTCATTTAGTGTTAGAACTTTGAAGTGTTCAAGGCCAAAAGTGCTCACATCTCGCGGTAAAAGTTTCGACCCGCCAAATTTGGGCGTCATTTGATGATTCCTTTAGCACCAGCTAGATACCTATAAAGTTTGGCTGGGTTGACGATAAAAGTTTGAAGTTCTACAAGCCGTGCTACTCCTTAGCCCAGCGTAAAGCACCGAAGTGGCCCCGCTAAATATTGGGTCTCAGCGTAAATTTTTGAGAGCGCACAGACCATGCAGGATTCAGTCAATTTTGGAAGAGGTGTCATTTAGTGTTAGAACTTTGAAGTGTTCAAGGCCAAAAGTGCTCACATCTCGCGGTAAAAGTTTCGACCCGCCAAATTTGGGCGTCATTTGATGATTCCTTTAGCACCAGCTAGATACCTATAAAGTTTGGCTGGGTTGACGATAAAAGTTTGAAGTTCACAAGCCGTGCTACTCCTTAGCCCAGCGTAAAGCACCGAAGTGGCCCCGCTAAATATTGGGTCTCAGCGTAAATTTTTGAGAGCGCACAGACCATGCAGGATTCAGTCAATTTTGGAAGAGGTGTCATTTAGTGTTAGAACTTTGAAGTGTTCAAGGCCAAAAGTGCTCACATCTCGCGGTAAAAGTTTCGACCCGCCAAATTTGGGCGTCATTTGATGATTCCTTTAGCACCAGCTAGATACCTATAAAGTTTGGCTGGGTTGACGATAAAAGTTTGAAGTTCACAAGCCGTGCTACTCCTTAGCCCAGCGTAAAGCACCGAAGTGGCCCCGCTAAATATTGGGTCTCAGCGTAAATTTTTGAGAGCGCACAGACCATGCAGGATTCAGTCAATTTTGGAAGAGGTGTCATTTAGTGTTAGAACTTTGAAGTGTTCAAGGCCAAATGTGCTCACATCTCGCGGTAAAAGTTTCGACCCGCCAAATTTGGGCGTCATTTGATGATTCCTTTAGCACCAGCTAGATACCTATAAAGTTTGGCTGGGTTGACGATAAAAGTTTGAAGTTCACAAGCCGTGCTACTCCTTAGCCCAGCGTAAAGCACCGAAGTGGCCCCGCTAAATATTGGGTCTCAGCGTAAATTTTTAAGAGCGCACAGACCATGCAGGATTCAGTCAATTTTGGAAGAGGTGTCATTTAGTGTTAGAACTTTGAAGTGTTCAAGGCCAAAAGTGCTCACATCTCGCGGTAAAAGTTTCGACCCGCCAAATTTGGGCGTCATTTGATGATTCCTTTAGCACCAGCTAGATACCTATAAAGTTTGGCTGGGTTGACGATAAAAGTTTGAAGTTCACAAGCCGTGCTACTCCTTAGCCCAGCGTAAAGCACCGAAGTGGCCCCGCTAAATATTGGGTCTCAGCGTAAATTTTTGAGAGCGCACAGACCATGCAGGATTCAGTCAATTTTGGAAGAGGTGTCATTTAGTGTTAGAACTTTGAAGTGTTCAAGGCCAAAAGTGCTCACATCTCGCGGTAAAAGTTTCGACCCGCCAAATTTGGGCGTCATTTGATGATTCCTTTAGCACCAGCTAGATACCTATAAAGTTTGGCTGGGTTGACGATAAAAGTTTGAAGTTCACAAGCCGTGCTACTCCTTAGCCCAGCGTAAAGCACCGAAGTGGCCCTGCTAAATATTGGGTCTCAGCGTAAATTTTTGAGAGCGCACAGACCATGCAGGATTCAGTCAATTTTGGAAGAGGTGTCATTTAGTGTTAGAACTTTGAAGTGTTCAAGGCCAAAAGTGCTCACATCTCGCGGTAAAAGTTTCGACCCGCCAAATTTGGGCGTCATTTGATGATTCCTTTAGCACCAGCTAGATACCTATAAAGTTTGGCTGGGTTGACGATAAAAGTTTGAAGTTCACAAGCCGTGCTACTCCTTAGCCCAGCGTAAAGCACCGAAGTGGCCCCGCTAAATATTGGGTCTCAGCGTAAATTTTGAGAGCGCACAGACCATGCAGGATTCAGTCAATTTTGGAAGAGGTGTCATTTAGTGTTAGAACTTTGAAGTGTTCAAGGCCAAAAGTGCTCACATCTCGCGGTAAAAGTTTCGACCCGCCAAATTTGGGCGTCATTTGATGATTCCTTTAGCACCAGCTAGATACCTATAAAGTTTGGCTGGGTTGACGATAAAAGTTTGAAGTTCACAAGCCGTGCTACTCCTTAGCCCAGCGTAAAGCACCGAAGTGGCCCTGCTAAATATTGGGTCTCAGCGTAAATTTTTGAGAGCGCACAGACCATGCAGGATTCAGTCAATTTTGGAAGAGGTGTCATTTAGTGTTGGAACTTTGAAGTGTTCAAGGCCAAAAGTGCTCACATCTCGCGGTAAAAGTTTCGACCCGCCAAATTTGGGCGTCATTTGATGATTCCTTTAGCACCAGCTAGATACCTATAAAGTTTGGCTGGGTTGACGATAAAAGTTTGAAGTTCACAAGCCGTGCTACTTCTTAGCCCAGCGTAAAGCACCGAAGCGGCCCTGCTAAATATTGGGTCTCAGCGTAAATTTTTGAGAGCGCACAGACCATGCAGGATTCAGTCAATTTTGGAAGAGGTGTCATTTAGTGTTAGAACTTTGAAGTGTTCAAGGCCAAAATGTGCTCACATCTCGTGGTAAAAGTTTCGACCCGCCAAATTTGGGCGTCATTTGATGATTCCTTTAGCACCAGCTAGATACCTATAAAGTTTGGCTGGGTTGACGATAAAAGTTTGAAGTTCACAAGCCGTGCTACTCCTTAGCCCAGCGTAAAGCACCGAAGTGGCCCCGCTAAATATTGGGTCTCAGCGTAAATTCTTGAGAGCGCACAGACCATGCAGGATTCAGTCAATTTTGGGACAGGCGTCATTTAGTGTTAGAACTTTGAAGTGCTGAACGCTAAAATGTGCTCACATACTGATGGTAAAAGCTTCGACCCGCTAAATTTGGGCGTCATCTGAAGATTCACTTTAGCACCAGCTGGATATCTATAAAGTTCGGCTGGGGTGACGATAAAAGTTTGAAGTTCACAGGCCGTGCTACTTCTTAGCCGAGCGTAAAGCATTGAAGTGGCCCTGCTAAATATTGGGTCTCAGCGTAAATTTTTGAGAGCGCACAGACCATGCAGGATTCAGTCAATTTTGGAAGAGGTGTCATTTAGTGTTAGAACTTTGAAGTGTTGAACGCCAAAAGTGCTCACATCTCGATGGTAAAAGCTTCGACCCGCCAAATTTGGGCGTCATTTGATGATTCCTTTAGCACCAGCTAGATACCTATAAAGTTTGGCTGGGTTGACGATAAAAGTTTGAAGTTCACAAGCCGTGCTACTTCTTAGCCCAGCGTAAAGCACTGAAGCGGCCCTGCTAAATATTGGGTCTCAGCGTAAATTTTTGAGAGCGCACAGACCATGCAGGATTCAGTCAATTTTGGAAGAGGTGTCATTTAGTGTTAGAACTTTGAAGTGTTCAAGGCCAAAAGTGCTCACATCTCGAGGTAAAAGTTTCGACCCGCCAAATTTGGGCGTCATTTGATGATTCCTTTAGCACCAGCTAGATACCTATAAAGTTTGGCTGGGTTGACGATAAAAGTTTGAAGTTCACAAGCCGTGCTACTTCTTAGCCCAGCGTAAAGCACTGAAGCGGCCCTGCTAAATATTGGGTCTCAGCGTAAATATCTTGAGAGCTCACAGACCACGCGGGATTCAGTCAATTTCGGGACAGGCGTCATTTAGTGTTGGAACTTTGAAGTGCTGAACGCTAAAATTGCTCACAACTGATGGTAAAAGCTTCGACCCGGTAAATTTGGGCGTCATCTGAAGATTCAATTAGCACCAGCGGGATATCTATAAAGTTCGGCTGGGGTGACGATAAAAGTTTGATGTTCACAGGCCGTGCTACTTCTTAGCCGAGCGTAAAGCATTGAAGTGGCCCTGCTAAATATTGGGTCTCAGCGTAAATACTTGAGAGCTCACAGACCACGCGGGATTCAGTCAATTTCGGGACAGGCGTCATTTAGCGTTGGAACTTTGAAGTGCTGAACGCTAAAATTGCTCACAACTGATGGTAAAAGCTTCGACCCGGTAAATTTGGGCGTCATCTGAAGATTCAATTAGCACCAGCGGGATATCTATAAAGTTCGGCTGGGGTGACGATAAAAGTTTGAAGTTGACAGGCCGTGCTACTTCTCAACCCAGTGTAAAGCATTGAAGTGGCCCTGCTAAATATTGGGAGTCAGCGTAAATTTGTGAGAGCTCACAGACCATGCAGGAATCAGTCAATTTCGGGACAGGCGTCATTTAGTGTTGGAACTTTGAAGTGCTGAACGCTAAAATTGCTCACAACTGTTGGTAAAAGCTTCGACCCGGTAACTTTGGGCGTCATCTGAGGATTCAATTAGCACCAGCGGGATATCTATAAAGTTCGGCTGGGGTGACGATAAAAGTTTGAAGTTCACAAGTCCGTGCTACTTCTTAGCCCAGCGTAAAGCATTGAAGTGGCCCTGCTAAATATTGGGTCTCAGCGTAAATACTTGAGAGCTCACAGACCATGCGGGATTCAGTCAATTTCGGGACAGGCGTCATTTAGTGTTGGAACTTTGAAGTGCTCAACGCTAAAATTGCTCGCAACTGATGGTAAATGTTTCGACCCGCTAAATTAGGGCGTCATTTGAAGATATCTTTAGCACCAGCTGGATACCTATAAAGTTTGGCTGGGGTGACGTTAAAGTTTGAAGTTCACAGGCCGTGCTACTTCTTAGTCCAGCGTAAAGCATTGAAAAGGCCCTGCTAAATCTTGGGTCTCAGCGTAAATACTTGAGAGCTCACAGACCGTGCGGGATTCAGTCAATTTCGGGACAGGCGTCATTTAGTGTTAGAACTTTGAAGTGCTCATCGCTAAAATGGCTGACATCTGGTGGTAAAAGCTTCGACCCGCTGAATTTGGCGCGTCATCTTAAGATTCATTTAGCACCAGCTGGATACCGATAAAGTTTGGCTGGGGTGACGATAAATGTTTGAAGTTCACAGGCCGTGCTGCATCTTAGCCCAGCGTAAAGCATTGAAGTGGCCCTGCTAAATATTGGGTCTCAGCGTAAATTTTTGAGAGCTCACAGACCATGCCGAGACCCAGTGAATTTTGGGATAGGCGTCATTTAGTGTTAGAACTTTGAAGTGCTCAACGCTAAAATTGCTGACATCTGGTGGTAAAAGCTTCGACCCGCAAATTTGGGCGTCATCTGAAGATTCCTTTAGCACCAGCTGGATACCGATAAAGTTTGGCTGGGGTGACGATAAAAGCTTTGAAGTTCACAGGCCGTGCTACATCTTAGCCCAGCGTAAAGCATTCGAAGTGGCGCCTTGCTAAATATTGGGTCTCAGCGTAAACTTTTGAGAGCTCACAGACCATGCTGGGACCCAGTCGAATTTCGGGATAGGCGTCATTTAGTGTTAGAACTTTGAAGTGCTCAACGCTAAAATTGCTGACATCTGGTGGTAAAAGCTTCGACCCGCAAAATTAAGGCGTCATTTGATGATTCCTTTAGCACCAGCTGGGTACCGCTAAAGTTTGGCTGGGGTGATCGATAAAACTTTGAAGTTTACAAGCCGTGCTACATCTTGGTCCAGCGTAAAGCATTCAATTGCGCCCTGCTAAATATTGGGTCCCAGCGTAAACTTTTGAGAGCTCACAGACCGTGCTGGGCCCAGTGAATTTCGGGATAGGCGTCATTTAGTGTTAGAAGCTTTGAAGTGCTCATCACTAAAATTGCTGACATCTGGTGGTAAAAGCTTCGACCTTGCTAAAGATTCCCTTAGCACCAGCTGGGTACCGCTAAATTTTGGCTGGGGTGATCGTAAAACTTTGAAGTTTACAAGGCCGTGCTACATCTTGGTCCAGCGTAAAGCATTCAAGTGCGCCTTGCTAAATATTGGGTCCCAGCGTAAACTTTTGAGAGCTCACAGACCGTGCTGGGCCCAGTGAATTTCGGGATAGGCGTCATTTAGTGTTAGAACTTTGAAGTGCTCATCACTAAAACTGCTGACATCTGGTGGTAAAAGCTTCGACCCGCTAAAGATTCCCTTAGCACCAGCTGGGTACCGCTAAATTTTGGCTGGGGTGATCGTAAAACTTTGAAGTTTACAAGGCCGTGCTACATCTTGGTCCAGCGTAAAGCATTCAATTGCGCCTTGCTAAATATTGGGTCCCAGCGTAAACTTTTGAGAGCTCACAGACCGTGCTGGACCACAGTGAATTTCGGGATAGGCGTCATTTAGTGTTAGAAGTTTGAAGTGCTCGTCACTAAAATTGCTGGCATCTGGTGGTAAAAGCTTCGACCTTCTAAAGATTCCCTTAGCACCAGCTGGGTACCGCTAAATTTTGGCTGGGGTGATCGTAAAACTTTGAAGTTTACAAGGCGTGCTACATCTTGGTCCAGCGTAAAGCATTCAATTGCGCCTTGCTAAATATTGGGTCCCAGCGTAAACATTTGAGAGCTCACAGACCGTGCTGGGCACAGTGAATTTCGGGATAGGCGTCATTTAGTGTTAGAACTTTGAAGTGCTCATCACTAAAACTGCTGGCATCTGGTGGTAAAAGCTTCGACCTTCTAAAGATTCCCTTAGCACCAGCTGGGTACCGCTAAATTTTGGCTGGGGTGATCGTAAAACTTTGAAGTTTACAGGCCATGCTACATCTTGGTCCAGTGTAAAGCATTCAATTGCGCCTTGCTAAATATTAGGTCCCAGCGTAAACTTTTGAGAGCTCACAGACCGTGCTGGGCCCAGTGAATTTCGGGATAGGCGTCATTTAGTGTTAGAAGCTTTGAAGTGCTCGTCACTAAAATTGCTGGCATCTGGTGGTAAAAGCTTCGACCTTCTAAAGATTCCCTTAGCACCAGCTGGGTACCGCTAAATTTTGGCTGGGGTGATCGTAAAACTTTGAAGTTTACAAGGCGTGCTACATCTTGGTCCAGCGTAAAGCATTCAATTGCGCCTTGCTAAATATTGGGTCCCAGCGTAAACTTTTGAGAGCTCACAGACCGTGCTGGGCACAGTGAATTTCGGGATAGGCGTCATTTAGTGTTAGAACTTTGAAGTGCTCATCACTAAAATTGCTGACATCTGGTGGTAAAAGCTTCGACCTGCTAAAGATTCCCTTAGCACCAGCTGGGTACCGCTAAATTTTGGCTGGGGTGATCGTAAAACTTTGAAGTTTACAAGGCCGTGCTACATCTTGGTCCAGCGTAAAGCATTCAATTGCGCCTTGCTAAATATTGGGTCCCAGCGTAAACTTTTGAGAGCTCACAGACCGTGCTGGGCACAGTGAATTTCGGGATAGGCGTCATTTAGTGTTAGAAGTTTGAAGTGCTCGTCACTAAAATTGCTGGCATCTGGTGGTAAAAGCTTCGACCTTCTAAAGATTCCCTTAGCACCAGCTGGGTACCGCTAAATTTTGGCTGGGGTGATCGTAAAACTTTGAAGTTTACAAGGCGTGCTACATCTTGGTCCAGCGTAAAGCATTCAATTGCGCCTTGCTAAATATTGGGTCCCAGCGTAAACTTTTGAGAGCTGCACAGACCGTGCTGGGCACAGTGAATTTCGGGATAGGCGTC